>JAMWET010000447.1:0-5000 GCA_024036415.1 Prochilodus magdalenae
ATCTCCGCTAGCAGAATACATACCTAAATTTTCCTCCCCCTCCTTTTTTTGCTTCCTTCTAGGCGTTGAACGTGCTGCCTGATGCCTGAGACAATCTCTTATGATGTTCTATGAGCTTTTGGCCTGAACTATATGTTGGAATCCATTCATGGTGGAGTGGTACATGCAGTGTATGGTAAGGTAAACATGTATGACGATATACCACTATTGCGCAATCACCTACATTGTATATTAAGACTCAGAAGGTTGTGTAGGTTCACTGGTTACCTGGTTCCCATCACCACCAATGTAAAGAAATAATAATTTTCAAGTCAGAATTTTCCCCAAAATGAATCTTGTCACATCAAACCACTCTAAATGACTTTGTTTACGTCTTTGTAATTTAATTATGCAAGACATGATATGATTATGATTTTGGATACCTGACAGTACATAATGGTAAGTAGATTTCTCTCAGTAGATCTGGTGTCTCCCCAGATGACGTCCGTACTCAGTTTTGCTTTGCATGGAGGCATGTTCTAGTACGTCTCCCAGAGCTGACCTGGTTGTATGTGATGACGCGGCTTCATTGACTGATTGGTTTATGCATTGTTTTTCACAGTGTTCAGGTGCCATGTAAATTGAATTTAGCACCCAAGGTCACTAAATGAGTTGTTTACAAGAGACTGTTGGTTTTGCCTGTTGCTGGTTGGTGAGACAGCAGAGGCCTCACAAGCTCATTAAACGTCAGTATGATCATGAGGCAGATTAGATGCGGAAGGCCATCAATTTTTTGGTTGGCGCATACTGTACCTCATCATTCATCGGCTGAATCTTTCCATTATGGGTGCAGTTGTTTTGTGTAACAGATGGCCTGATGTGGCTTTGCCATTCATGACAGCAGCACTTTTTGTTTACGCAGTTTGCATGCCATGATTACTCCCCGTCTTCTGAGCCTGCGCTGCTTTTTCTCTCTCCATCAACAGATACGCCATTAAAGTCCTGCTGAACCATGCCTTCTTCCAGGAGGAGACAGGGGTGCGAGTGGAACTGGCTGAGGAGGACGATGGGGAGATGATCGCCATCAAGCTTTGGCTGCGCATTGAAGACGCCAAGAAGTTGAAAGGCAAATACAAAGATAACGAAGCCATCGAGTTCTCTTTCGACCTCAGTAAAGATGTTCCTGAAGATGTGGCCCAAGAAATGGTAGGTTATTTAAATCTTTAATATTCACACCAAGAAGAAAATAAGTTTTTTTTTGTGATAATAATTCTAATAATAATAATAGTAATAAAAAAAATAATGTATTAATAATAGTAATGCATTTTTTGTATAAGGTGCCAAAAAATGCCAAAAAAATAAGCTTACCATCTAAAAACTTGGTGGAGTGATTTGCTTGTTGCTTGTGTCCTCTAAGGATGAGAACAGTAAAGGAACATCAACTGAAAGGCTAAGTAGTTTTTAAGCCTAACGAATCTCTACTGATTGGTAGAGGTGGCACGATCAGGTTAAGTTTAACACCTTCATTAAAATATAGTGAGCACTGAAAATGTGCTCAACCAAACATGTTGAGCGTGATGTTAAAGTGCTTTCCTAAAGTGTTAATGTGGCATTAAATAAGATCCAGGTGTTCCAGTTTCTCCATATGTAGTCTGTTGGTCAAGACATAAAGTCCGACTTGGCGTTACCAAATGGAAGCTTGTGCCCCTTAGCACAGTGAAACTTGCGTGCGGGGTTAGCTGTTTAAAACACGCATGTAGCTTTAGTTGCACCATGTATAGCATCCTGCGATTCACTCAGCTGCAACAGTTACAAGCATCATAACGTCACAAACCAGCTAGTCAAGATGCCAGTAACACATCATGGGCTTGTGTTATACAGTGTGCATTCAAACTATTAGTTTTACCACACATTAAACGTTTGGCAGTTGGAAAGGAGAGTCTGTCTGTGAGGCTGGTTTGAGCTACGAGTTTCTTGTAACCGTTTCTGTAACCAGCTATAAGTAACACAGCGGTAAAAGGCTGCTTGTCCCAGCGTTGATTGTTCTGCCTGCTTTTCTCCTGATGGCCTCTAATTTTACACAGAGGAGATATACCTTTGGGATCTAATTAATAAAAAGACGATTACAGAACTGGAGATCAAGATGTGCTCCTTTGTGAACCTGCAGTGCTTCTGGGACGGCATATGGAAGACGTTAAATACAGCTGTGATGGCTATTTGAGCATGCACGGTTTAACGTACACAGAACAGATTAAAAATGCAGACATCTAGTATATAACAACTATAGGCAGATAAACAGGAAAAAAATCTATTATATATTAAATATTCAGGTACCAATTTGACCAGCTATAGACTAATTAAGTACATTGTTTAAATCTTTGATTGTTACTTCATGTACAGAACTGAAGTTGCATGCAACTCACAACATGAAACTACTTGCAGGAACGTTTAGCCGTTTAATGACCAGTAAGCCCCTTTAGGTGTTTAAGAGAATCTGTGAAGTGTGCTATTATTTAAGCTTGCCGTTTTCACAGTTCTTATTGTTGGGCTGTAAGATGCATTAGCATCAAAACTCGGAGACAAAACCAAAGAAACAAACTTCCGACACAAAGCATACACGCTGTGCCTGGCCGTTTACATTTAGGAAAGAGGAAATTGTGCAAATGACAGCGTTTAAGGTGCTAATGCGTTTTATTGAACCGCAGGTTGACTCCGGCTATGTGTGCGAGGGTGACCACAAGACTATGGCTAAGGCCATTAAGGACCGTGTGTCGCTGATCCTACGCAAGCGGGAGCAGCGCCAGCTAGTGCGAGAGGAGCAGGAGAAGCGGAAACAGGAGGCTGAACAGCAGCAGCAGCTAAGCGAGTCCCAGAAAGCCTTGCAGCTCGGCCCTCAGGCAGCCCCAGGAGCTGCTCAGAGTCAGTGCGGTGTCCAGCCACCAGCTCCTTGCCAGCCTGAGTCAGAGGAGCCTGAAGCAGACCAGCACCAACAGCTGCAGTACCAACAAAGCGGCATCTCCATTACTTGTACGTACAAGCAGCATAAGTTTACTATCAGGGCTCCACTTGTACAGTCTTCTGGAGGTTTTGTCCAAATATCGTAACGTTAGGTACATGACATTTCTCTGAAAATTGTAGTGCAAAAAAAAATTATTTAATTTTTGTATCAACGCCAAAGAGTCGAACCACTCTGTAAAGTCTTCTCCAGCCTGTTCTTTCACACTCTGAGGTTGACGAAGCTCTGCTTTGTGGTCCTGGAATGTGGCCATGCTGTAAGATAACAAAAAAAATGTTAGCTGAATTTATTACCACATAATGTTGCTGATCGTAACAGCATCGTAACAGCTCCTAAGACGGTACCACACCCCAAGATGGTAACACCCTCCCCAAGATGGTAACACCCCCCACCCCCAAAGTTGGTAATTCCACCACCCCCCCCACCCCCCCAAGATTGTAACACCCCCCCCCCCCCCCAAGATTGTAACACCCCCCCCAAGATTGTAACACCCCCCCAAGATCGTAACATCCCTCCCCCCCAAGATCGTAACACCCCTCCCCCCCAAGATCGTCACACCCTACCCCCCAAGACCGTACCACCCCCCCAAGACCGTAACACCCCCTGAGGCTTATACAGTGAGCACTAAAAATTATGGCTGCCCTTCTTGCCCTAAAGTGGCCATCACTATGGAATAGGGCCAGTCAGAACTCATTAGCCCACATGACCTTTTTTTTTTCCCGTTGTTCCAGAGTCCAGTCTTTCTGCTCCCCAGGAATGTGTAGCCTTTCTTGATAAGCCTCACTAACAAGTGGTTTTCGTTTGACCACACAGATGTTTAGTCCCAATCCTGTGAGCATAGTCGTAAGTTCTACTGTCAGTTTTTGCCTTCCACTTCACCACGTGTTTGAGTGATCTCAGGTCACGCTCATTGAAGAGTTTTTTATTTTTTTTTATTAAATTTTTTTATATATTATCTATAAGTTTATGTTTTTTTTTTTTCTCTCTCCTTTAAATAAAGCGCAAATAAGTTAACCCAGTTCCACTTATTTCATCCTCCTTAGTTGTTTCCTTTGCTTGAGGCCAATAATCTGACTCCTATGAAACTCAGTAACGTCTGTTCCATGTCCACAGGATACTTCTTCTCACATGGTTATTTAAGAAATGAGAAGCTACTCTTGTATCAGTGAGGGTTAAAAGAACTGTAGCCAGCTGAAACATGTTATCTCTGCAGTTATTATCCAGTCATATCACTAACTAAGTGTTTGCTTATTGAAATGCAGGCCGTATAGCATATGGTACAAACGGTATATCTGTAGTATCTGCCAGAAATCATCTATAACGGTGCTGGAAACTTGTTTATTCTCCTTCTCCACAGCTGAGGGGACGTTAGACAGCGGACAGGGCTCATCCTTGTACTCTGAGACGCCCCTCAACCAGCACACCATGTCCTATAGTTCTCCTGCACCCTCCCAACAGGCCTCCCAGCAGCAACCTGGGCAGGCCACCTACACCCCTGCCTCCCAACCTGCCCAACAGCACCCTGCCTTTCCCCAGCAACCTATGGTAAGTCTTACAGTCACAACGAGACCTGACTTCATCAGCTAGGAACGCAGTTATTGCAGGGTCACTTCAGGGCTACAATCACAAACTATTATCTCGTTAACTTTAACAGATGACCATCGCTAGTTTAGGCTAATGGGGTTACGTCGAGGTTACAATCACTAAGCATTATCTCGTTAACCTGAACAGATGACCATGGTTAATTCAGGCTAAGAGCATTAGCCTCATTGTGTTTCATTCCTCACCACCAGTCTGTTCCTGCTAGACCGCTCGTTTTAAGCTCTTGTCTTCTTACCCGCATCCCAGTAATTATTCACTCTCAAGCGTTTGTTGCCAAAACAGTGATTAAGGTCCCCGGGAAATTGGCTTCAGCTTCTAGTCCAGGCAGCAAAGATGCAGGTGTATGCAGAAGTTGGTGGATGCACCTAGTGCGCCTGTCAAAATGAGTTAACATAGCCTCATC
>JAMWET010000447.1:7500-10000 GCA_024036415.1 Prochilodus magdalenae
TGGTACAAGTCTACAGATTGTGCTGAGGGTTTCTGACAGAAAGGGGTGGGGTATTTGATCAAGCCAGAGTTTCTGGATGTGCTGGTCTGACGTATAAAGGCAGGACCAGAGAGAAGTGCACATGCCAGGTTTGATATCAGATGCTGGTGTTGACTTTTTTGCGTCTCTGAGAAGGCTGGTGCTAACCTCTGCTCTGCGGGAGGAACTGATGAGAGGGCTGGAGTCTGCACAGCACTGATGCTTGCTTATTTTTATTGATTTATTTGTTTGTTATTCTTTTATTTACCAGTTTAACAGGATCCATTGTTATTTGTCCTGTTGTGCTGTTTGTAAAATGCAGTTTTGTTGTTTGTATACCTTTCTCTCTCTCTTTCTCTCTCTTTATTTATTTTTTGGTTTATCATTATCCTAATCTAATTTGCTCTATGCCAAGAATTGTCTATAGTGATATGATGTTCTGAAGTACAAAACAGCTATTGTAGCTTTCTGTGTTTTAGTGGCACATTATGTGTAATCATACCTGCTGAACTTCAGCTGTTATAAACATTGTTTATGAGGATTTGTACTCTAGTCCTTTAAAACCCCATTCGGTGGAAACTTCAAGAACACAGAGCTAATTCTCTGCTTTTGATGTTCAGAACTTTACAGAAACCTGAAATCGAGGTTTCTCTGGGATAATGAATGTAACTGGTAGCACCTCTGTTACACTGGATTTCCCCGTGTAGTTCTATTACTGAAATCTAAACAGTCATTCAGAGTGGGTTTGGTGTGAAATAGAGAAATCTACAGACTCAGATTTCTTTACAGTGGTGGTGATGGGATCTTGAGATGTCTGGCATTATTAAGTCTGTTGTTTTATCTGTTTTTTTTTTTTTATTGGGTGGTGAATTGGTACACACACGTATGTATGTATGTATGTATGTATGTATGTATGTATGTATGTATGTATGTATGTATGTATGTATGTATGTATGTATGTATGTATGTATGTATGTATGTATGTATGTACAGGGGTATGGATGTATGTACAACTGAAACACAATGAAAACTGGTTTTAGACCACAGTCATTTATTAGTATGGTGTAGGGCCTCCTTTTGTGGCCAATACAGCGTCAGTTGGTCTTGGGAATGACATATACTGCGTCCTGCACAGTGGTCAGAGGGAGTTTAAGCCATTCTTCTTGCAGGATAGTGGCCAGGTCACTACGTGATGCTGGTGGAGGTTCGTCCTTCTTGGTGGTATGCTGACATTACCCTGGATACCGTGGCTCTTGATACATCACAAAGACTTGCTGTCTTGGTCACAGATGCGCCAGCAAGACGTGCACCAACAGTTTGTCCTCTTTTGAACTCTGGTATGTCCCCCATAATGCTGTGTGCATTGCAGTATTTTGAGCAGAACTGTGCTCTTACCTGCTAACTGAACCTTCACACTCTGCTCTTACTGGTGCAGTTAATGAAGATTGGCCACCAGGCTGGTCCAATTTAGCCATGAGACCTCCCACACTAAAATGACAGGTGTTTCAGTTTCATTGTCCAACCCCTGTACATATATATGTATGTATGTATGTATGTTTGTTTGTGTGTGTGTGTGTGTATATATGTATGTATATATACATATATATATGTATATGTACATATATATATATATATATATATATATATATATACACACACATAATTAAATGTAGGTGTTGGTGGAGATGGTAAAATAGTAATAAATATGGGGGAAAAAAAACATTCGGCCTATAATTCCCAACATGTCTAGTCACCGTAAAAGGATTTTAATATGTTTTAAGCTGAAACTTTGCTGTAGAACTGCTGTAATTATCTGAGGCATCAAGCAGAAAATTCCAAAATGATGTCTTGGCAAGTACAGTTACCCTATGTCTCGTAGATGTATCTTGTTTTTCTTATTTTAAGGTTGTAAAATGTTTTTCTTTGCTTCAACTTAATAATCCAGTTTTTCCTTTTTAATTTGGCTTATTAAAAACTCATAAAACAAATCAATTATATCATAAAATACATCAGCTAGATATACAAAAATATCATTTCTAACCTAAGACAAGTTGTAATGTGTATTGGTAAGTGTTGAATGTAATGACTTCCTGTGAAGGATCTTTTAGAGGCGCCTGGTTCCCATCACCGCCACTGTGAGCAGGTTTGTATGGACTGTATAGGTTTCAGTAGAATAGAGCGTTTCACACCGGATCACTCTTCGTCTGGTGTTAATTTATTTATTTATTTATTTTGAGCATTAGTTCTTCACGCTCCTCTTCCTCCTCGTGTTTTAAACCTGATGTTAGATTTTAGTTGCTGTTTGTTTCTGTTTATTTGTTTATTTCTTTTTTCCATGTGGCATCAGTTGTTGTTCCACTGTGTTTACATTTCTGTTCCCCCTCCTTCGCCTGCAGCCTCCTCCACCTCCCCCCACGCGTCGCGGTCGTAGCATGTCCGTTTGCGTGCCCTACTTTTCCTCCGCCCCTCCTCCGTCATGCCC
>JAMWET010000447.1:15000-67500 GCA_024036415.1 Prochilodus magdalenae
GAGTAAGTAATATTTTGTGTGTATGTTCATATAGTACCTTTATATGATGCATGTGTGTTTGAATAGAGATATATGGATCAGACTTGCTGTATATCTTTAACCATAACATACAAATCCAAAGTTGAGGAGACCCTATAAGCAAAGCTGAGCCAAAAGCACTACGGGCTAGACCGGTCAGCCGTTTCAGCTGGCTGTTTGGGATTTGGCTGAAGAGGCTGAGTGTTTAAGATGCAAGGTGTCTGAAGGATATGGAGGATTTGTACGGTCAAACACACAAACATACAACACAAATATAAGGGGGTGTGAACAGGTTTGCTCGCTTTGATCGGTTTACTCGCTTGTTATGTTGACTAGCTTCCTCCTGTTTTTGTTTTTTTCCCTGTTTTTATTTTTACATAAACTGCTGCTTCCATAGAGCTGGCATCATGTCGTAGTTGGCTGGAAATGGTTAAAACGGTATTGCGTAATATCTGTATTTTCGTATCGTGTCTTTGTCAAGGACACTTATCATGACTCTTGAAGTGTACCGGTATACTTTATGCCCAGCTGGCTTAGGGTTTGATCTTTTAGGGTGTGAGTTCATCTGTTAACCCTTAGAAATCTGACCACAGCACCATTCTGCAATCCCATTCCCCGCTCTGAGCAGCCTTCCACTTCTTTTAGGTTTCCCTTTGTTCTTCGCCATCTTTTTTTCTTTTTGGGCATTGTTTTATTTAGTTCCCTACTTTGTCATCTTACTTGCCGGGCAAACTTTTCTGCTGCTTGCTGTTTCTTGCTTCTGATAAACAGCTCTTTTGGATATGAGGCCGAGGGCCAAGGTAAGGCGATCTGCCTGACGCAACTATACTTGTTGTGTAGCTCGCTCCGACAGGGGAGGCAGGGAGACAAGTATACTTGCCTGCAGCTTTCTAAGGGTTGATTCGGTCATGATCATCCATGGTGGAAAAGGGGTATAATCTAGTGACGTGTTCCAGGGTTCCAATCCGCAGCAACACCAGACACAACCTGCTTCCCTGTGATAACCAAAGTCACCTAAACTGCGAAATCATCTAGAGTTCCATGTGCATGAAGCCTACTCACTCCCTGACTAACACAGTGACTGTGTTTTGGATGTTTGTGTGTGTGTGTGTGAATGTAAGGCATACACAAAGAGTGAAGGACGATCTGAGTGCTAATGAGGACTCAGAGCGCTCGCACTTTGTGCATGCACGTCCCAGTCTAATCTGCAGTCAGTGAGCGTGCGTACTGTGGCTTGTTCTGACTTGAACCTTTTCTCTTTTGTTTACATCTGTTTCCATTGCTACCATTTCTCTCTATCTCTATCTGTATCTCTCCACCATCTCTTTTTCTATCCCTCCCTCCCTGTCTCTACCCATACTTTAGCAGGTATCCGCTCCCCAGTCCGGTAGTGGCGTTCCTCTGGTTCCCAGCAGCTCCCAGCCCGCTCCCTGGACGGACCCAGTGAATGCACAGGTACGACTTATTTCGAGAAGCCTGCCGCGCTCACCCTCTTCTCCTCCTCCTCCTCCGTTTCAAGGACCACACAGGCCAAAGTGAACGCCAAGCATACGCACTCACTGTCCATCATTTTCAGAGTTTTTGAGTTCTTTTCGTTTTGTCTCTTGATTCTCTCCTGCGTGTGAAAGCTGTGGACTCCAGAGGTGTCTCCTCTCACGCTCTCTTACACTGTGTTGTATTTGTTTCTTGTAGTATGGAGGTTACTACGTCCCAGCGCTCCCTTCGCAGGTAGAGAAATCCCCCCATTCCTTCCAAACACACTCTTTTCACTCTCTCTATTAATGCGCTCTTTGGCCTTGCCTTCTCCAGTTTTCAGTCTGTCTCATAATGCATCTTGAATGAGGCTTGTCAGTTACGTGATGCTGAAGTATGTCTTGTTGGAAGTAAGTAGCTCAAGGCTGGGAGAGTTGTGAAGGTTAGGCTGAATGTGTGCTGGTTGCTTTGGTAGGGTTCGGTGGGTTTGGGCATTACTGAATTATGTGTTCTGAAATGCCAGTAGGGTTAATTAAATGCAGTGCTGTGCAAAAGCCAGAAAACACTCTTGATTTATTGGGTTTCCAGTCAAAACAGCTATAAAGTATACGTTATTCATTTTTCAGAATCAAGCCATTAGCTTTTATGGCAGCCTCTGTTCTTTTCAGGAGCCTTGCTTTCATCTGCAGGTATATCTGCGTCTCCAAAGTTCAGTGTTGGAAGCTGGATTAGGATTTTCTGCTTCTCAGCATTAATGCCAAACACATTTAGTGACTGGACACATTCTGGACTCTGAGGTGGTTAGTCCAGTGTTCTCAGAACATCAGCAGCTTCTTTGTTTGATGAGTGAGGAACCTCCTGACGGATACACATTCTTTTAGACCCATAGCGCTGAGAGGTCTTCTGATGTTAGACGATGGACAGAAACACCTGTGGAACTGTTGAGTATTAGACTTTAATTCTGCCCGTCTTCTAAAGATTAAGTCATGAAGGGGCCAGTTTTGGTCTAACAGGACTTGCAGTGCAGTTGGGCGTTCCCCACTCTGGTCCTTCCCTCTATTTCCCTTTGACTGACACCTTCCTTATGTAGGTGGATTATCTTTTATCCAGTCTCCTAAATATGTTGACATATGTTGACTTTATGGCTGTTTTGACTGGAAATTGAATAAACGAAGGGTGCTCTCTGACTTTTGCACAGTATTGTATTGACACGGCTCTTTGTTTCTGTCTTACAGGTGGTTTCACAGCAGGTCTCTCTGGGTCCTGCTTCGCAGCCCAGTGTTTCCCTGCCCCAGCAGCAGCCTCCGTTACAGCCTCACAGCTCAGGTCTGCAGAACATTGCGCAGACACATGTCCAGCCTGGACCTCCGGCTACTCAGGTAACACAGATCAGCTGCGTAATCCATACTGTAGGCAGTTAGGAAGGTACGCATTTTGTACGCATACAAAATACCTAATATATTCCTAATAGTCTTACTGTATATGCACACATACTAAAGATAAATAATGTACTCATGGATTATGAAAACTGAGTGAACTGTAAGAAAATGTGCATAGCTATTTAGATTGTTCAAAAATACTGAAAAAGAGCTAGGAAGTAAATAGAATTAAATATCACTATAAGACATTAACCATCTAATGACATATGATAACTACAAAGGTGAGTTTAAAATATGAGATAGTCATGCAGACCTGTAGGTCAGAACTGTATATATAGATATACAGGGGTTGAACAATGAAACAAACACCTGTCATTTTAGTGTGGGAGGTCTCATGGCTAAATTGGACCAGCCTGGTGGCCAATCTTCATTAACTGCACATTGCACCAGTAAGAGCAGAGTGTGAAGGTTCAGTTAGCAGGTAAGAGCACAGTTCTGCTCAAAATACTGCAATGCACACAACATTATGGGACATACCAGAGTTCAAAAGAGGACAAACTGTTGGTGCACGTCTTGCTGGCGCATCTGTGACCAAGACAGCAAGTCTTTGTGATGTATCAAGAGCCACGGTATCCAGGGTAATGTCAGCATACCACCAAGAAGGACGAACCTCCACCAGCATCACGTAGTGACCTGGCCACTGTCCTGCAAGAAGAATGGCTTAAACTCCCTCTGACCACTGTGCAGGACGCAGTATACGTCATTCCCAAGACCAACTGACGCTGTATTGGCCGCAAAAGGAGGCCCTACACCATACTAATAAATGATGGTGGTCTAAAACCAGGTGTTTCGGTTTCATTGTCCAACCCCTGTGTATATATATATATAAAAATTATAGTCACAACCCTGAGCCTAATTAAGCTAGGTTAATCAGTTATCGTCAGGAAGTGGGATCAGGGTTCCACCAACATGGTTCCGGTGCCAAAATCGTTCTGTGCTTTTCCACCGTAAAAAGAACCGGTTCCCACCACATCCAGATTACGTAATCGCTCTGCTCTCAAACCAGTAAAAAAATAAATAAATAAAAAAGGGGTCCCGTTCTTAACAGGTATAGTAGAGCCAGGGAACTGGCACCAGCATGAGCACCGGCACCTTGTTGGTAGAAAAGAGGAAACAGATGCTCTAGTAACTTCCATTTTGACTCTGTATACAGACTTACGATAACTTTTGGCACCTGTCATCAGATTATAGAAGCCAGTAATGTGCACTGATTATGTCGAGCACTGCTTTATCTTTACTGGGCTATACAGTTTCTTAGTATGTGCTGTTTAGTAATCTGTCAGCGTTTATCACCAAAGCTTGTAAGCCCTGTTTACACTTGCTCTCATATCATTCTCCTTTACTGTTTCATCTCCACTCTACATTCTGTTCTCCTCCTAATCAAACTGCATCTTGCGCTCTGGCTCTTTCTCTTGCCCTGCCCGCACTCTCTGATCTGATGCGTCCCGTGGCATGCTGCTCGTATGTGTGTTTTGCATGGCTGTCAGCAGTGTGCTAGCGAGCTGAGTCCTCCAGTTCAGTCCCCGACGCCCTGCGCCGAACGCCTCTTCTTCCTCTACCAGGCCGCCCAGCTCGCTCTGGTGCAGGTACAGCGCAGCAGTACCGTGGAGGGCTGTTTCCCCCTCAGTCCTCCACCTCCCCTTTTAGCACTGTGTGCTCTTGTGCATTAACCCAGCTCGCGTGTGCCTCACTCTGACACAGCCACTGATTGGAGTGGGGTTTGAGCCCTTGTGGATTACTGCGTGTTGGTGTGTGATGTGTTTTGGTGTGGTTTGTTGTTTTTATCATATTTTTTTTTTTGCTGTTATTGTTTTGGCACTCCTGAGTGACACACTTTACACTATCTAACCCTGATTAGGATCGTGTTGGTTTGAGTGTTTGAGATGTGACTAAATGTTTCGCTTTTATTAAAATGACCCATATGTTTGAGGCATGGAGTCCAGCATGGGTTTCTCTGTTCCCCCCTTTTTTTCTTTGGTGATGCGTTAATGGGACATCTTGTTCTTCCCTTTCACCAAATTTGGCCTTCCAGTCTCCATTGTCCCCGCCAACCCAGCCTGTCCAGACTGATCCATTCCCCCAGTCACCCTCCATCTGCCCAGTCATCAGCTTGACCTCGCTGCCCCTCTCCTATTTCCCCCAGCCCTCCACACCTGGCTTGGGCACCATGGCCTCAGTGGCGCTTTCCCCAGTAACGGTGGCCCAGGGGCAGCCGCCAGTCCCTGTGCCTGCTCCAGCAGTGCTGAGCCCCCCTGCGGTAGCAGCAGCAGCAGCAGCAGGAACTGTGCCGGCTGCGTCTCCTTCAGTGCTACCTGCCACCATAGCCACATCTCCAACCTCGCCATCGCAGCCCCATGCGAAGCCTCCTTCTTCTCCTCTGCCGCTAACCACCACTGTGCCGACAATCCGTGTGGCCGCTGCCCCCACCCCTACTGAGCAGTCCGGTCTAGCTTCAGAAAACCCACGCCAGGTACCTTTGGAATGGATTCCCCTGAAACAACCCCAGACCCAAAGCACTTGTTTTAAGTAGTTGCTGCGTGTCTGACTTTGTGTTGGCCATCTTCTGTTTTTGTGTGTTAATGAGATACCGGCTTAGACATTTGATATTGTGTTGAGCTGAAGAAACTATGCTGTAAAGAAAACAGATATCAGCTGTTCAGGCTTGCTGTGTTGAGACTAATCAGCAGTATTTAGACTTTACCTGTGTGTTTTATTTGGGACTTCTTTCTGCTCTTCTTGTTTTCCGTTCTGAAGCCTTTGCTTTACATCTCTGCTCTACTTGCTTTTTGCCCTGCTCTTGACGCCTGTGCTGTTGTTGAGTTCTGTTTTTTTTTCCTGCTCCAGACATCCCTCACTGGATCCCAGACAGTGGATATGTCACAACTCCAACCTCCGTCAATGCCCTGTGCTATGGAAAGGTAAAACTCCTGCCCTTTGGCTTGTCGCGTCCCTCATACATGATTTAGCGAATCAAACGCTGTATTAGCTGTGACAGGTTTTCACTTGTCATCCCAAGTTCTACCATCATGTTCTGTTTTGCTGCCCCGTGTTGTCCTCAGCAGCCATTCTGATGTGGCGTCTGGTCTTAGTGATGGAAACGAAGGAGTGACGGGCGGCAGGCACGAGGGACGTCCAACCAAACGTCACCAGCGCAGATCAGTGCGCAGCCGCTCTCGCCATGACAAGATCACCAAGGCCAAGCTCAACGTGCTGAATGTATGTCTTCTGTACTGTTTGGTTTTCTCACTGTTAAGACGATCGAGTGCACAGGTACGGTTTGATGCAGACTGCTCTCCTGGCATTTGCTTTTTAGATCTCCAATATGGGGGACCGTGTCGCAGAGTGTCAGCTAGAAACCCACAACAGGAAAATGGTGACGTTCAAGTTTGATCTGGATGGAGATAATCCAGTGGAGATTGCTCAGATCATGGTAACTTCCCCTGTTGTGTATTATATCTAAAGAGTTTAATCAGAGTTTGTTTAAAATTCTTGTTTTTTTTTGTTGCTTGATGCTCAGTGTTATATTACTGATGTATGTGGATTGCTACATACAGTATGTGTTTATGTGTATTTAATAAACTACTACTACTTCATTTGTGTTGCTAGGTCGAGAGCGAGTTCATTCTGGAGAGTGAGCGGGAGTCCTTCATTGAACAGGTTCGGGAGGTCATTGAAACTGCAGACGAAAGAGGGCTGGAGAGGGAAGGCAACCAGGTAAATCAGCTGAAACACCTGAAACGTGTGGTTTTGTAACCGTTCATTCCCAGTGCTATTTAGTTGAATGTTGCCCTAACCACCTTCCTCTTCTGTCATGCTTTCATTACACAGACTGTGAGCAACCCGGAACACCAGATACCTACTACATACACGCCTCTCCAGCCAGGTAGAGCCTCACACCCTCAGACATGTTCAGTGTGGTCTCTGTTTCTCGCTCTGTCCATTACTAAACTGCTGCTGAAAGCTAACTTGAGTTTCCACTCTTCACCCAGGTCTTGGTGTGAGTGCCACGACCCAGGTGGTCCACTCAGCCGGCCGCAGGTTCATCGTTAGCCCTGTGCCCGAGTCCAGACTGAAAGAACAGTTCTTCAGCTCAGCCCAGCCCACAACACCACTTCTAGAGCAGTCAGCACCATGTAAGCAGAAAAGTCGATGAATGGAATATGGGATTTTGTGGTTGCTTGGCAACAGTTTTATAAAATAAGGAGTAATCAGTTAGTCTTCATTGAATTGCTTCCGGTTTTGGATCCAAGTTGGGCTTGTACAAATGTACATTTGAGATAACGTTGTTTTATTATTATTATTTTATTTATTATTATTTTAATACAATGACTGAAAAATGTTTGAACTTCGTGGCAAAGATCTTGTGAGTCCCAGTAGGGTCTCAAGACTTTAGAGAAATGTAGTCTTGTTGTCAGCTGGCGGTATTACATTGCATAACAGTGAACCCTACTTAGAAAAAAGTCATCAAGCAATTCCTTAATTCCAGAAACAGCCTGTCTGATGGACTGAACTGAAACACTACACAGTTAATGTAGTATTACCAACGTGTTGGTTGGTGTAGCTCAGTGGATAACACCCCTACCCACCAGGGAGTCACCACCACATGTGGGAGACTGGGGTTCAAATCCCGGTCTGGGTGACTACACCGTGCTACACCAATAAGAGTCCTTGGGCAAGACTCCTAACACCACATTAGCCTACCTGTAATATGATTAACCTTGTAAGTCGCTCTGCATAAGAGCGTCAGCTAAATGCCATAAATGCCATAAATGTAAATGTATTAAACCCTTTGAGCTCTAAATATATTTGGTTATCCTTATAAAACAGCTTTTAAAGGCACTAGTGGATAACATGAAACCTGTATGTGTCATATTAACATACATGGCGTGTTCCGGGTCTCTTGATGCTGACAGAATAAAGCGTGTCCAATGGGATGAATAAGTCCTTAGTGGTTTCCCAGGTGTCCATTGGCCAGTTTCACACCAAATGTAGATAGACACACAAATGGACCTATTACATATAGTAAAGACGCATGCATCTTTACCCCTCTTGAAACTTTGGATGTCGTGTACAGTCTTGCGATTTAGGAAACGGTTGTGACACTGTGGATCTGTGCTGCAGAGATATAGAAATACATATAGAGACCCAGCAAATTTCACACAAAATGAGTTCAATGGGGCAACACATTTACATTTAAGGCATTTAGCAGACGCTCTTATCCAGAGCGACTTACAACAGTGCTTAGTGTTCCGATGGATAATATTCCAGCTAGTAGGAAGTTTAGAGCCTAAAACTCACCACGAGCTCAGACACTGCCCGAACTGGGGGCCAGTGCTGGTACCTAGAGATTAATACACAGACATAGAGCAAGTAAACCTTTACCTGGCAACCCCAGCCAGGTGCTCATTCCTATAGAGGAGAAAAGGTCATTAAAGTGCAACACAATACACACAACTTACACCTCTACTGGAGCTCACTCAAGTGCATTACAAAGAGACAACTCCAGAGATACAAAACAATAGCAGCTAGCTAGTATAATAGCTAACGTAGTTGGTTCGACTGTTACCAAAAGGAATGTGATCTGTAGCTTACTTAAAAAAACAGCTGAATAATAATCACTGAATATAATTTTTCATTTTTGCCTCTGAGAAGCAGCTTTGCTGTCTTGTTTTTGTGCGCTGTGTAAATCTTTTGGACATTTTTGAAATGAGAAAAATCATTGATCTGTTCCTTTGAACGTCCCAGGAAATATGATCTCAGCTGACACATGATTCAGTACCGAGAACAACTTTTGTAATTCACAGTGTAATCCACTGTCCATTGAGGGAATGACTTGATGTTGCAACGTGATCTAGATAATCTGATTTGAGTTTAGCCTTTTGGAGTTTTTATGTAACCAGATGCCCAGTTTAATTCAGTCAGCTGTGTGCTTGTTTTTCTCAGCAGCAGCAGCATCTGTGGGAGGATCTGCCCAAGGTCTGTCTCAGTCTGCCTCTGCGGTCAGTCTGCAGCGGGCATTCGCTGAACTCCGCCAGGGCCAATATGACCCTGGACCCAGCACAGCACCCCCTACCCTGCACACCTCCATGCCTCCGTTGTTACCTGTAGCAAGCCCCGTCCCTCCCTTGTCTGCTGCTCTCCTCCCTCCTCCCGCTCAGCCTTCTGAACCAGCTGCCCCCACTCCACTCCCTCCTCCGTCCTCGCTCCCTCCTGTAGTCGCCTCTCTGCCTTCTCAGCCCCCTCCACCCGTCAGTCAAGCCGCCATATCCACGGTTCCGAACATGATGTCTCCACCCTGTTCGGTATCCCCTCCAGTTGCTCCGGCTTCTATGGTTCCTTCAGCCTCTTTCCCTCCATCTACAGTCCCTCTGCATGCAGTCATAAACACTTCGGTGCCCAGCGCTGCATCCCCACCGCCTCACCCTGCTTCTGTCGTAAACAGTGTGACCACTCTTCCTGGGGCAACAACTGAGCAGCCTCCCGTCCCTTCCACCATAGCCCAACTCACTCCAGCTGTGGTCCCAACCACAGCCATCCAAACTCCGCAGCTCATCCCCGCCAATGTTCCCTGCACCAGCGCCCCGCCTACCCCTGTCGCAGCCTCCTTGCCCCAGGTACCTAGCCTGCAGCCAGTCACCACCAGCATCCCTGTGGTGCAGCCCACACCAGTGCACAGTCAGCCCCAGCCCTCTACACTTCCCAACCAGAGCCACACTCACTGTGTGGAGTGTGATGGAGACTCCCAGGGCAAGGCTCCTGGCATGGATGACATTCTAGCCCTGGACAAGAAACTACGCTCTCTTTTCATGGACCTCGGCTCGGGCCCCCCTTCGGCACAGGCTGACACCGGAGCTCTGGAGCCTAGCGTCCCTGGCACATCCTCCCCTACCAGCTCTATGACCCTCTCTGGCGGCCCACCTCTCCCTCCTTCTAGCTTACCCCTGGGCTTTGCCGGGCAACCAACAGGCTCCCCTATGACCACCCCAGGTGCTACTACCACGCCTGTCAACTATGGTCAGAGCACACCATCCAAAGCACCGCTGTCAAGATTGCCGGTAAGTGGAAATCACAATGACGTCTGGATGACTCGGCCTTGGTGGCCCCGTGTGGGGAGAACAGTGTGGTTAACGTTTGGTGCGGTGGACACTCATCTCTTTTCTCTCAATCTTTATTAACCACATTCACCAGAACCACTAACGTCCTATGGAATGAGAATGTTTCCGCTGTTAACACATTCAACGCATGGCCTTTGCTTATACACGATATATATGATAATGGTGATTATTATTAGCTGTAGTGTTATTACATAATCATTTGCTCTTTCTAGGCATGCCACCGATATTCAGTCCCGGGGAAGCGGGGGTGGGGAGGGGGTATCCTCTGAAAATGAACATATTATGTCGCTATGCTGTCTGCTAGGGAAAAAAATCGATGCTCAAATATACGTTCAGGAGAAGCTTCAGTTCTTCCAAAAGAGCATTTGTTGAACCAAACGTTTGAAGCCATTGAAGCTAGCGTCAGCACCGATAGCAAGCAAGTAGGCATCTATTCTGATGCTGGAGGAGCACATGGGGACCCCATGAATACCAGTGGGTATTTCTTGCACCGATTTCAGTCAAGGGAACTCACAGAACAGCCCGGCACGGCAGACGGGATAGATTAGTCAAACGACGAAAACTCTCACCAATCATTTCAAGGTCAGCATATCAGTTAAAGGTCATGCAAGAAGACTGAAACTTAACCTTACTTACAAACAAGCACCTCTGTGGACTGCTGATATGTGAGTGCAGTAATACTCAGAGCTGAGCTTTAAGTGGGACACTTACTGGAGGATTCTCTGTACATGTGCTGCATACACAAGGAAAAGAGAACCGGAAAGTTACCGGAACGTCCCAGTGGGGACTTTTCACTGTTGACTCGTTGCTAACAAGAATTAGCGACGTTGTTGCATGTTTCGTAAACTAGACACAGGCTAATAGTAAGGTTAAGGCTCTGATATATTAATGACATGCCCAGCCTGTTCGTAGTGGTTATATGACAGTGCGTTCTCGTCGCCAGACCTTCAGCACGTTTTATTAAAAATCCCGTTTAGTGGTAATAAGTTATAAGCAGTAATGAAAGCTCATGCATGATTATCATGATGACAGATCAGTATGTCTGCACGTGCTCAGTCCTGACTGTATTAAAAGAGTCATTAGGTAGCATTAGGATGAAGTCTTCTCTAATGACTCTGTGAAGCAGAGGTCATTGATTCCAGCCCTGCGCTTTTTGTTCTCTCTCTTTGCTAATTAAGAAGACCTTCCTAAATAGAGAGGCTGTGGTAGAGTAGGGAACAGGCTAAAGTGTGCAGGCCGTGGATACAGCCGGAAACGGTTGCTCAGAGAGAAGAGAAACTCTAAGAAAATCTCCACTGAAGGTCCACAGTGTAAACCCAGTGTAGTGCATTGGCATTGCAGCTGGATGGCAGCTGCATGCGGCCTGTAGGTTGAGCTGTAGGCTCTCTGCTAGTGCTGTTGGTTTGATCTTCATCTTCGTTTCATCAGGTGTTGCCTGTCGGCTCCGAGCAAGCCGGCACGCCACCCACAGAACACCCGCCACCCTTCCCAGGACCTTGTCTAACTCAGGTGCATTTTTCTTCCCTTCTCTATCAGAGTGCTTGTGTCCATCGTTGCCTTCTCCTAGTGTTTGTCTAAACCTCACTTTCTGGCTTTACGTCCCTCTCTACCCTTTTCCGATCCCGCTTTCCTGAAAAACAAGCGAGGCATGAGGAGAGATTTCTAATCGGATCATTATCAAATCAGTGCATGGCATTGCGTTTCTCTGAACACTGTTAGAAGCATGACCTGTGATTCTCATTAACTCTGACTGGCTTCTCTCTCTGTCTCTCTCTCTCTCTCACAATCTCTCTCTCTCTCTGTCTCTCTCACAATCTCTCTCTCTCTCTCTCTCTCTCTCTCTCTTTCTCCCCCTCTCCCTCTCTCTCTTTCTCTGTCCCTCTCTCGCTCTCGCTCTCTGTCCCTCTCTCGCTCTCTGTCCCTCTCTCTCTCTCTCTCTCCCTCTCTCGCTTTCTGTCCCTCTCTCGCTCTCTCTCTCCCCTCTCCCCCTCTCTCTCTCTCTCTCTCTCTCTCTCTCCCCTCTCTCTCCCTCTCTCGCTCTCTCTCTCTCGCTCTCTCTCTCTCTCTCTCCCCTCTCTCTCCCTCTCTCGCGCTCTCTCTCTCTCTCTCTCTCTCTCTCTCTCTCTCTCTCTCTCTCTCTCTCTCTTAGACTCACTCTCACACACTCTCTCTCTCTCTCTCACACACACACACACACACACTCTTTCTCTATCTCTCTGAGAAGTGAAGGAAAGAGAGGGAGGAGAGCGGGCTGTTTGCGAGTGTTTGAGTTGGAACCAACTTTTGTTCTGCTTGTGTAGATAAGTCTGGCCTTATGTGCCCCCCTGGGAAATGTAGAACCCTGTGTTTGGGGCTTTTCGAAGTCCTTCATCTCCGCCGGAGGGGTTTATCCTTTTTTAGTATTAGACTTGGCGGCACAGGCTGATGTTGGCCTGATGTGGAGGCCTGATCCTGATCATTTCAGATCCTACCGAATTCTACCTAAATAGAATATTCAGGTGGCCTCTTTCTAATATGATCCACTACATGCAAGAAACCCCACCATTTCATCCAGAACGCTGTGTGTCCATGTGAAATGCATCAGTGTGCGGTAAAATGTTTGTGCAGGCGCTAACTGGATAGCCTTTCCTCCTGCTGTGTTTGTGTGCGCTGCTATGTCATGTGAGTGTGTTTGTGTGTTGTGGCTTTGTGGCTAAATGTTCTTGACTAATTGGAGAACCGGATTGTTCCTCAGTCGCAGCAGCCCCTAGAGGATCTGGACGCCCAGTTGAGACGGGCTTTGAGTCCAGAGACTGTTTCCGTCAGCTGTGTCACACATCAGGTACATGGTGCACATGCATTCACAAACATAACAAGCATGGGCACGAGTATGGCTCAGCTTCCAGATCGTTGGTGTAGCCAAGCTCTGTTGTTTTTGTTTGTTTTGAAAAGTAGGATACCCTTTTTTTTTTTTTTTTTTAAATGTGCAAATGTTTGTTTATAAATGGAACAACAGATGTTTTCTAGATTTATATGGAATAAAGTAGTAAAATGCTTCATAGAACTTCATAGGAGTTCTTCGTTTTGGGGCTTTTGCCACATTTCGGCTGTCTCTGGTCAAATATGCGTTTTAAGGCATGTTTACAGTTTAATTTCTAAATTTAATTTAAGTCATATTGAGAAATACGAATGTGGCCTGTGGTCATCAGGTCATCTGCATTGAAATTTCATCCCCACTTTTAAAATATGGTTTTATATTTTTTTTTAAATCATGTTCTTGTAAGATTTTATTTTTTTTTTTTTATAATTCTAGAAAATATATCTAATATTTTCTTATTTTTATTTTGTCACTTTAAAATCATTTTATACACTGGAGCTAAGTTGGTCTTCTAATAGGAGAACCCAGTGTAGAATATTTGGTTGTTTGCGAGCGTTGGGACAAACTATTTTTAAGATGTGTTCTGCTTTAGTGTAGATAAATCCGACCTTGTGTAGAACCCTCAGACATGTAGAACCCTCAGACATGTAGAACCCTGCTTTCAGGGCCTTTCAAAGTCCTTCATCCTTGCCTGAGGTGCTTTACCCTGTAGCAAAGACTTTTCCTGATTTAAACTTTTGAAATAAAGAGACTGAAAAAGAGGTATAGCCTCCAAGCCTGATGCTGATCACCTCGGGAGCTACTGAATTCTGTAGAGCATTTAGGTTCCCTCTTTCTAATATGATGTACTAAATGCAGGAAGCCTACAATTTCATCCAGGACTGGTCTTGTGATGTTAAACAGATTCCACCTTTTCAACAATAGTTTACACGGTCGTATATAAGTGTTTGTGACTCTCTGGTCAAATGACATGATTTGTTGAAAACACTTCAGCACGTTTTACTACACATTCACTGTTTATTTATTGAACTTAACATACTGTTGAGAAAACCATAAACGTCATGCTGCATGTTTTATGCTTTGTTTCTTTTAGTACTGTTAACCTCTTACTTTATAAAAATGATGATCAATTTCTGATATTTGACCAAAAATATCCAATCTGTTGTGTACAGATGTATGCTAAGGTCTCATCAAAGTATTACACAGTACTACGCTGCATCTACAGTGTTGATAAACATACATCACAGAAGTAATAGATGCCAGAACAACAGATGGAAATATCTTTATAGATTATTTTTATTATTATTGACATAATCTATAAGAACCAATCACTATTAGTTCAGACAAAGTCTCTACAGGACAGAAATGGATTAATGCTTAAACAGCAAGCCGATTAGCTGATTTTATCAAAGGGAGGGATTCCATAATGTCATAAGTTCAGCCATCTTCTCTTTTAGAATGCCTCTGGTTCAGACAGACTGTGTCTCAGATAACGACTGACTCAGAGTGGCAGCGGTTTGTGCAGTAGCTAATGCATTTTTTGAGTTTTCTCTGTGGCTGTATGTAACATGATTCATGTGTTTCACCTCCTTCTGTCTCTTTCCTCCATAGTCCTCTCTTACCGGGATGCCTGCTGGAGGGCAGCCAGGTGTGTGCTCCCTCTTTCACTGAACCTCAACCCTTACAAATAGCTGGAACCTTAAAAACCCCACCATTTAAACTCTGACAGTCACAGCGTATGCACGAGCGTGATGTTCTGGGTTGTTTGACTGTGTCAGAACTGTATTAGTAATGGAATAGAAACACATGGTCATCTTACTCCATTAATATCTACGTCATATTTATTATTATGATTATTTTTTCAGTTCCGTTTTCTCTGGATGGGGAACCAGTAGCCACACCTGTAGCCGGAGGCTTCAAACTGGGACGATTCCAGGTATTAAGCAGTTTCAGCATTGTTTATGTTTATGTGTGGGTAGACAGATAAATAGATGGATGGATAGATAGATAGATGGATGGATGGATGGATAGATGGATGGATGTACAGATGGATAGATTTTTCTTTGCCGTGTATGTTTAATAAAGTGCATTGAAGTTGACTTCATATTTGTTATTTATCCTTTCCCTGTCCTCATTCAGGTGTCACTGGCAACAGAGGACTCTTCCCTGCAGGCTCCCACCACCTCCAGTGACTCATCTTCCTCTACCACCTCTTCATCCACCTCTTCCTCCTCCTCCTCCTCTCCCTCCACTCTCTCCAGCCCTGAGAACACTCTGCACAGAACCTCGTCTCCACTCCATGAGCTGAGGGGAGACGTTGTGGATGGCCTTCCTCCAGCACAGCCTAGTCAGAAAGTCCCCTCCCCGCAGCCCACCACCATCGGCCGCTTTCAGGTCACCACCAGGACCGACACGAAGGTGGGACGTTTTTCAGTAAGAAGGGCCTCGGATGATCCCCAAGCGGACGCTTCAGAGGCTCTGGGTTCTCCGGAGCCCCAGCCTCAGGCTTTTCCTACCATGGGAAACGGCCCAGCTCTCAGCCCTGAAGGCAAGAGCCTGATGAGCCTGAACAACTCTTTTAACTCCTACTTCAGCAGCGACAATGACTCCGAGTTCGAGGACGAGGACTTCAAGCGAGAAGTCAGCAGGCTGCGTGAGAAGTAGGTTCTTAAAATTTTGCACTGTTAAAAAAAAATCGGTTTCACAAAGACAACGTTTACAGAGTTACCATTTCAGCGATGCAGGTTTTTCTCATGACAGTGATGAAATGCTGTACTTCATATTTAATAAATGGAGAGGCGGTCTGTAATAAAAGCTGCAGAGCTTTCATCATTCCTAACCTCCGTTTTTGCGATGACAGGCACATGATTGAGAGTCAGGCTCTCTACTCACGGCAGAAGGAGGAAATCGATGCCCTTTTTGCCCGAATGGGTAAGGTCCCACCTGCCACAGTGAACCCACCCGCGGTGACCCTGGCCGGCCGTAGACGGAGACCCACCAAGAGCAAAAGCAGCAAGTCTAGCCGTGGTAGCTCACAGGGCAGCAAGAGCCCACTTCAGCCTGGTACGTCTTCACTAACTGCTAGTTCCACATGTAATGTAGCTCTTAGGGACAAAAGGTTCTACTTTGCCTTACCTTATCCTTTAACAAACTATTAATTAGAATAGACTAATGATTAATTTGAGTCGTTAACTAATTAACCCTTTATGATGTCATCTCTTTCGCCTTAGTCACAGTGCTGCTGTGATTTATCCTTTATAGACATAATCATAGTTGGTTGCTTTGAATAGAGAGGTCAGTAGAAGATGAACTGATTTCCAGCAGACATGAAGTGAAAAATGAAACATTCTTTTCAGTGTTTTCGTTACTACTCTTGACTCCTCTAACCTTGATCCAACAGTCAGCAGTCATTAGCTTCTCCAAGCAGTTACCTAAGACTATAATTGATGCCCACAAAGCGGGGAAAGCGGTTTCAGTCTGTAATGTATTTGGGAAAAACAAATGTTTTGGCAAACAAAGATCTGTTTGGAGAAAACAGGGTGCAGAATTTCATGAAAAACACACTTCTCCAACTGTAAAAATAAATAAATAAGTACAGGGATAGATTAGTCCTGCTTTGAGCTAGTGTTACAGCCAGTGGAACGGGGAACATTTCACTCTCGGAGCTTCAGGTTTTGCCATGGCCCTCGCAGTCACCTGATGTATGCATCATCTGAGATGTGTGTGTGTATAGACCTCAAAAGAGCAGTGCATGCAAGACAGGACCAAAAGTCTCAAAGAACTGGAACCCTCACCAACAAGAACTGAAGTTTTCAAGTTTTAGCTTTCAGGTTTGTTTGTCATTTGCACAACGTGTCAGGACATTTATGCATTGGAATGCTTGTGGCGAGGCTCAGGTTGGTGCTCTACAGGAGGACAACACTATATACATACTAAACGTTAAAATAAAGAGATATAAAAGTTATATTAAATAAATACTAAATACAGAAAATACTGAATATACAGAGACAGGAGGGATCTGTGGAAATTCTGATATGTACATTTATGAGACAGGTATAGTCTGGGAGAGAGTGGAGCTTATATAAATATCAGTGTTTATGTCTGTTGCTGTTGTTTAAAGTGACTTAGTGAGTTGTCCATAGCAGTGCTATGTAGAGTATTAATAACAAAGTGCCCGAGTGCAGTGCTGTGGTGGTGTTGGTGGTGGTGGTAGTATTGGTGTTTTTGCTGGTGTTGGTGGTGTTGCTAGTGTTTATAGTATTGTTGGTGCTGATGGTGTTGGTGGTGTTGGTGAAAGGTTCACAGCTTGTTCAGGAACCTGATGGCTTGTGGGTAGAAACTGTTCATTACTCTGTTTGTTCCGGCCTGGATGCTGCGGTACCTCCAGCCTGATGGCAGTAAGGTGAACAGGCTGTGTGCTGGGTGGCCGCAGTCCAACCGGATCTTCTGTATTTTCCTCAGGCAGCGGGACCGGTAGATGTCCTCTGCAGCTTCTAGAAAAAAGCTGCCTAGTAGTCTCGCTAATATTATATAAATAAAGACGCGTGTTGGAGATCAGGTCATCTTTTACTATTGTAGCTCCTAGCAGCAACACATTTTGATCTGGCGTGACCAAAACTGTGCATGCCACTGTTAAGTAAGACATCATGTTGTCAATTCCTTTCTATTAGTTGTACCTCCTGCTGATTTCTTTTGTCAGCCTTTTTTTTTTTTTAGCAGCCGTAATGAATTTGACTCAGCTGTTGCTGTATGTTTGTGTTCGTTTCAGCGAGCAGCACTTTATCGGCACAGAGTGCTCCCTCAGTCTACCCGATGCAGCAAGGCTTCCTTGCCCCTGGAGGCCTGGTTGATGCAGGGAGCAGCCCTATCCTCCAGCCTTATAAACCCTCTCCCTCCAGTGAAAACCTGTACTCAGCCTACACCAGTGATGCCACGCTGTCCGCCCCAAGCCTCTGTGTAGCCACACAAGGTATAGCAGCTTTTTGGTGTTAGGTCTTGACGAACATGTCCACACGAGTCAAGGTTGTCCAAGGGCAAAGTCAAACTGACTGGTATACAGCGGCAATGAGCACGCGCTTCACTTTCTGGTAGTCGAGTTTTGTTGCATACTTGTATTACTGTATAAAAGTCAGAGACCACACTCTGTTTATTGAAGTACCAGGCTGATATTAGACCTTCAGTATCAGAAAAATGCAGAAACGTAAACAACAAAATGATATCAGCTTCCATTCAAGTTCAGTCCTAGAAGTTGGTTGCAGTTTTTTCACTTCTCATGGTCCAAGCAGTCACATTTAATGATGTTGGGTCAGACGGTGACGGTACGGATCACGCATATCATTATGACTCGGCCAATGAGCCCACCACTCATCATCCCCAGTGAATCTGGGAACCTTGAGTTTATCAGCGTGTCACGTAGTGTCGCTTAGCATTTCGTCTGTGCTAATTACATCCAGACCACAGAAAGCCACTGTAGATAAAGTGGCAGAGCGAAATCTTTTAGAAACAGATCTCAGCTAATATTAGAGTTTAGTCCTCTCCGGTTCTCTCACAGAGAGCTGTTAGTCAGGTAGCAAACCGAGGCCAAGGCGGATTAGTTGAATGCACTCGACCTTTACCAGGGAAAGAATAAAAGTGCTAAAGGTGAAGATGATAATGAGCTGAACTTCACGCTAGGCATCGCGTGACCCTCGTACTGTGGCAGTGCGGTAATCGTCACAGCCCTGTGTTGAGGTCTGGCCTCTGGAATGGTCAGTTTGTAATGTTCCTTGAAGACATGCACAGAAACACCTGTGCTTATTTATATCTGAATCAGCATAGTTTGTCAACGCTGGTAGCGTGAAGTGCTGAAAGTGCTCAGGGTAAATGAAGGATGATCTCTGACTTTTCTGCAGTGTGGACTACTTTACTGTATACAGGCGTACGCCTACCTTTCCACACGTTGTCCATTTTGGCAGCTGAACAAGTTCAGCTCAGTAATACATCCGGCTGGTATAAGGGTGTTAAGGACACTGAGGTACGTCCGCTGGCCCGTCAGTAATAGTTCAAGTTGCAGCCTGTGTAACTCAGTGCATGCCTTGATGTGGCGGGAGCTGCAGTGCAGGTTCCACTCTCTGCAGGGTATGCTGTTGCTTGCCTCCTGCACTGTGCAGCACAGCTCTGTGCTCACTTCTCCTACTTGTGCCACAACTCCTTCTGCCTTTCTCTCTCTCTCTCTCTCTCTCTCTCTCTAAATCTCTCGCTGTCTCTCTGTATCGCTCTCTCTAAATCTCACTCTCTCTGGAGCTCATGGCTTACTGACCTGTTTCCATTCTTACTGTGTATTTGTGTACGTCTCCTTCTCCTCTTTTTTTGTACCTCTCTCTTGTTCTTGTTCTCTCTCTCTCTCTCTCTCTCTCTCTCTCTCTCTCTCTCTCTTTTTCTCTCTTTCTCTCTCTCTCTCTCTTTTCTTTCTCTCTCTCTCTCTTTTCTTTTCTCTCTCTCTCTTTTCTCTCTCTCTCTTTTCTCTCTCTCTCTCTCTCTTTCTCTCTTTTCCCTCTCTTTCTCGCTCTCTCTCTTTTCTCTCTCCTCTCTCTCTCTCTTTATCTCTTTCTCTCTCTCTTTTCCATCTCTTTCTCTCTCTCTCTCTCTCTCTCTCTCTCTCTCTCTCTCTCTCTCTCTCTCTCTCTCTCTCTCTCTCTCTCCCTCTCTTTTCCCTCTTTTTGTGCCACAGGCTGTGTAAAGTTCACCTGTGGGTCGGAGAGAGTGACCTTCAAACCAGGTGGCAGAAGGACCCGTTTTCTGAGTACGCCCTGCTTGGCTCTTTGTGTGTAACGCTTTTCCTTTGTCTCTTTCCTACACTCTGACTGGTTTTCTTGTGTTTGGGGCCACTCTGACTGGCACCATCTCCAAATGATCAAGCTTCACCACTAAACCGATTTAATTCCCATATTCAACATTACAGTAGCATAACAATGGCAAGGAATAACAGTTTACCTCCATCTACAAAACAGTCATTTTCCTAACAGAGCTTAGTTTTGATGTAGGGTTAGCCAGCAGTAGGTGTGGCAGTTAAAGGTGGCTTTATTAGGCTTGTAGTAAAAGCCCAGTATGCAGTCTTATGGCCCATGAGAGCCTTTTGTCCCCCTCTGTGGAGATGAAGTTGAAACCGATGCATCTCCATGCTTACAGTATTCCAAAACTGCTTCACCTAGTTTTAGCCCTTCCCATCCCTGCACCCATGACCCCACACTCCCCTCCACCCACTGCTGCTCCAGAATGGCTGCCCCTGAAGTCCAAAAACAAACCCATTGTTTATTTACCCCTCCTCAACCATCTTTAAATGCAGGGTACCTCATCCAAACACTGCATCACCCATGCCACATAATCTCCATTCCCCATTTAACACGTTCAAGCTATGACGTTATTGATTATTAATGAACCTCTTTCGCAGTTTCAATGGAAATTACAAAGGACCATCTCTTCACACCCTCGTAAACCAGAGTTCTTAACATGCAGATCATTTTTTACTTACCATTAATTTTATGATGGTTTATAACTGTAAAGCTTTGGTTGTGATAAATATTATTTCTATTTATTTATTTTACATGTTTGTGGTTGAATATGTGCCCCCAGCTTTGTTCACTGGTTAGGCTCATTAATACCTAGAACTGATGAACTATGAAGCAATGCAAAGCCAGTCAAAAATCCAAACCCCAAAAGCTTCAGGAGCTCCGCTTGGATGTGGCCAGTAGTTTACCAGGCAGAGCAAGTCACCACAGTGCAAAGCCCTCACTTGTTTAATTTTTACATGACCATTTTCCAGCACTTTCCTTATTCCCTGGTATTACACAGGCTGATTTTGTTACTGTGCCCTTATTGAAGCAATCTGTAAGATGCAAACAATAGGAAACAAAACAGTCTAAGAGAAACGTTACCATGAAACTTCACCCCAAGACTGTGCAAAGCATCAACCCGTGTTGCTTCCCTTGCTTTTTTGCTGCTGAACGTGGTTTCTTGGTGAAGTGGGCACTGGCAGTTGATTGCTAAGAGCTTCAGCCATCATGGTGTTTACCTTTTAACTGGGAGCAGAACTCTCAGCATGATTGATAAGAGGTTAGAAAACACCCAGCGGAACTACGTCTCCATCCTCTCACGCTGGACCGATTTCACTCCTGCAGCGCTACAGTGACTCACCATCACCTTTTTGGCTAGCTGATTAGCATGCTAACTTGGGTAGAAAACTTTACAATCTGTTGAAGATGTTAATTACTTCTTCTGTAAATGTTTAAAACATAGAAATGACACATCATTTCTTTAAGACCACTGATTTGGTTGGTTCCCGCAATATCATGCCTCGTTCAGTGCTGAACGTCTCTAGTTGGAATAAGTGAAGCTCAACTGCACAGTCAAAACAAGCAGTTTTGCAACTTGGTTGTCCAATCTAGGTTGTGTGCTATGTTCTTATTACGTATAACCTGTCAGGGCTCTAGACTAACTTTTTGAACTGGTTGCACTGGTGTGCCTAACGTTTTTTTCTTAGGTGCACCAGCACCAAAGTTAGGTGCACCCAGATTTTCAACTGCATCACATTCAGAACAGCAGTTTTACACGTTCACTTTTTCTTTTCTTTTTTTAAATCGCTCTCTATATAGGCAATATTGACTTGTAAATGATTAACTAACAGTGTGGTCGACATAAAGTTCTTTATTTGAAGCACAATTCTACAAGAAAGGTAACACCTGGGCAGTGCATTTGTCGGGCATGTAATGTGTTTGGTAGATGCATTGTGTTTTTTCAGCGTTTCAGTTCGAAATGTATGAGAACCAGTCACAAACGCACTACTGCCGGCCATGGTCTTCCCACACTCCTTACAGTCAGTGCAGGCTGTGACTCGGAGTCGATCGTATGTGGCTTGTTATCTGATGCCGTCTCCGGACCAGGGCTTGGCATAACCAACGCTCTGACACGGAGCCATCAGCCTCCCAGGTTAACAATTTTCGAACGGATCAGGCCTGAGCTTAACATTCTTAACCAAGGTGTTGTAAATCATTCTTTTCGCCGTCTCTCGCCATCCGCGGCTACACCCACTCTGTTTATCTGATGGGCCTAGGCTACTCACCGCTCTGTCTGACTGCAGCACACGCACTTTCAAACGTACACACGTACAGGAATATCAGGACCACGGCCAATCGGGTGGGGGTCCCGCCCTTCACTATCTTTGATTGGTTTAGACCACGAAATGGGCCTAATGTGTGTCTGTTTTTAACCACAAGGAGACTTTCAGAGTCGCAAAGACTTTTTCTTTTTTCCCCCCCATCGAAAGGCTGATTCTGATGGCTCAGATTTTTTTTTGTCGCACAATTGAGACATTAGGTCGCACTCTAGAGCCCTGCCTGTAATATAATCTGATTTTGACGTACTATGTACACACTGTTTTAGAAAGTTCAGTTTAGTTCCCAGTCTGTACAGTCCATATATGGCAACATAACTGCAAATACAGCCCATTTTGAATTCGTTGGTGTTGTGATCTCACAAAATTCCAAAATTCCAACAGTTTAGCTCCACCCATTCACAATGAATTTGTAGGAGTGATGACACAAGGCACAATACAGGGTAGCCAATCAGAACGGAGGTAAATTAAAGACTCGGTAAAAAAAGTAGCCTGTTTTATTTTAATCAATAAAGAGAGGTTGGAAAATGGTCATATTAATATGAATTATTGCTGAAGTGGGGGAAAAAATAAATACAAGAAAAAACTGTCAGTCAGCACAGCACTGTTCACACAGCACCCCCCCTTCGAAGTCTGTCATCCTGTCGTAAGCCAGATCGTTGACTCCCTCGCTGTTTCCTCCTCCTTCCAAACGTCCCAGTTTTAGGAGATGAGAGAAAGTCCAGCTGCAGCTTGGTTCCTCCCCTTGCTCCACCTCCACTCCTTTCTAATGCACAGTGGAGCTAAAGCAGCAGTCTGGGCTTGAGTTTAGCTCTAGGGTGGCATGTAATGATGCACTCCCTGTAATGCAATGTGCTTAGTGACTTTAACACTGACTCTCTTCAATCCCCTGCTCTCTCCGTGCTTCAGGGAAGATGGTGAAAAAAGTGTGCCCCTGCAACCAGCTCTGTAGTAATTATCTCTCTCTTTTTTATGTCCCTCCCTCCTCCTCCTCCTCCTCCTCCTCCTTCACTCCCGCACCTCCCATTCCTCTTGTCCTCTCTCGCTGTGTATGTGTGCGCATCTGCGCACGTTGTGGCCTGTTAAAGCTCAAGCTGCAGGGCGCTGCTAAGCTCTCGGGCTGACTAGAGCATTTCTCTGTTTTGATGACGCCATTCATGTGCCGTAAATGTGCTGTCGAGTTGAGAGTCCTCCAGAACCGGACTCTTCTCAAAAGCGTCCATCATGTATTGTTCTCTAAATTCGAAACCGTGTCGTACAAACCTTTTTGTTTGTTGCTGCCAGTTTACAGTCAGGAATTCAGATCAGCGTTCGGTTTTCGTTTTTGTCCGTGTGTTTGTGTGTGCATGCAAGTGCTTCCTTCACGAAGATACTTAAGGCCACAGCAGGACACCTCCGTTCCCAGCACTGTTCGCCCCTAATGCACTCTAAATGGACCAGGATGAAGCCTCATCCTATTACACCCAAGCCAATTTAAAGCCCCAGACTCCCTATCTCTCCACATTAACCCTTGTTACCTTAAGACGGCTTCTTCTTTACTGCACATACCCTTTATCCTGTTAGGACCCAGACACACCAACTACCTGATGATCGCCGTCCGTCAGCCCAGTGGTGATGATGATAACAAGCTTTAGTTGAATAGCACCTTTCAAATGGCAGTGACTCACAGACACAAACACACACTAAAGGTTAGCCAACCAAACACGGCTGCCATGTTTATCCCTCTTCACACACCAAAAAGACTGTAGCTCTCACCCAGGATGCACGTACTAGCACAAAAGGGAACAGCTCTCTGTAGCAAGACCTGCAGTCTGTAGTACTGTAAAACTGCAGCGTAGAATGTGCTGTTGAAGTATCCGACAGCCTTCAAATGTCCAGGTTTAACCTAAACCTAGATTGTGGATGTGAAACGAAGCCATCATGGTGCAGGCTGAGTTAAAGGACTAGTTAAAGTCAATGGGTTTCAGCCTCATCAGTGCAGTCTGCACATGCACATGCACAGTAGTCCGAGTTAGGTAGATTTTAAAAAATCAAACCCATCATACTGCTTTATTTCAATTTAATCTAGACTGATCTCCAAGAGAGGCTGTCTGATCCAACAAAACCTTTATTATTATTATTAAATATTATTAATATTATTATTGTTTTCTCTCTATGCAGATTTACTCCCCAAATGCCAAGATCATTAGTTATTCATTCTTTCCAGATAGAGCTGCTATTCTAATCACCTGGTGAAAATGGCTGGTGAATTTATAAATATATATATATATATATATATATATGTATGTGTGTGTAAGGGTCTGGGCTGTACCACCTGCAGCCAGCAGAGGGCGGCAGCAATGGTGTTTGTGTGGTGAGGGCTTATATTGCCGATGCCCCAGGTGCTGCTCGTTGGCCTGATCAGCTTGGGGCATTCTGGGGTTTGGACCTCCGGGCTGTAGTTCCCCCAGAACGGTGCCGTTGCTGCCGCCCTCTGCTGGCTGCAGGCGGTACAGCCCGGACCCTTACAGTGTGTATATATATCACAGGTGCAGCCCTAGCATGTGGCCTAACTGTATCCGACAGCTTGGTGTGTCAGGGCCTGTATGGATATAACTCCTCATCCTTTCTACTCAAAATGAACCCTGGCTGATTGTTTTGCTCCAGCTATTTGCACTGTGCTACACATGGGCTAACTAACATTAGATATAAGTGCTCTTCACGAAGACCTCAGTCTGAACTAAAATGCTCTGCTCGCTGTGTGACAGACAGTTCCCTTATAAATACAGTGCACAGGTCAGACCTCTGCAACACGAAACCAAGGCCAAGTGAATGGATGTCATCCAGTAAAATGCTGAAGTCAAGCCGTGTGTGCAGCTTTCCTCCCCCACCTCCCTCTAAGCATGGCTTTGCTAAGGACTCCATCCCCCAGAATTCCACTGGTGCTTGAGGCTTGGTGCAGTGTATGCGCTTTTCAGTGTCTCAACTTTACTGCTGCTTCATTGGAGGCTTTTTTGTTTATCCTGCCATGGATGCGGATTGTGGTTTAATGTCAACAGAACGTGTGGTTCTTGTTTCCGTTCTTAACCCGACCATGCACCAGGTTTTCATTGTTGTTGTTTATTGATTTCATTTTGTTTGCGTTATTATTTTAACCCTGTCGTTCACAAACGCATTGGCTCTGCATACACTCACAGACATAGTCATGTAAACAGGGCGGTTGACATGCATGTTTGATGGTTATCCTCAGACATGTCTAAAGGAGCTAAGGTACTCCATCTGATGATAAAGACAGTGAATGCCTAAGCACTGCCTTTACTTCATACAGAGCTATGAGCTTGAGAGTGTGAGGGATTCAGTACCATGTGTAGGTACTGAGTAGCTATTCTCATAGTTCTGACAGATTAATAATAATAATAATAATAATAATGACAGAAAAAGAAACACCGCTGGTTCAGAAGCAGTTGCTGTACCTTACTGTTTGTGGATAAACAGACCTGTCAGAGGAAAACCTTGTCTGCTTCAAGAACGGAAGCAAACAAACAAAATCCATATTAATGGCACCGATTCATTTGGAATTTGAGTCATCGCAGTTCATTTAAGGTTAATGCAGTGGTGCTAATGATGAATTCCATCGCCATCCGTTGCTCTTTGGCTCCCTCTGTCATAAAAAGACCGCTGTAGCTCACTGCAGCAACCCTGCCTTGGAAAATGCGCGTTGGAAGCCTAACAAGAGGTTGACTGTAAACCCAGACAGTGTCTTAACTCTTTCACCATGCCCTGTTTTTCAGGCTGGAGTCAGAGAGATAAAAATGCCCCTTTAGCCTCAGAGCGGACTCCCAGGTGCTCTATAGGGCCTCTCACTGCCATGACTATTACCATACACATACAAACCTATATGTATATGAAAATATACATGAACACCTTGACTCAGTCTTTTGTGCTTTGTCACTTCAGCATCTTTGCTGCACAATGCAAACCAATGACTCCTTTTCTTTTTTTTATTTCTCCCGTCTTCTCTCCTTCTCTCCTGTCACAGGGACGAGCAGCACCAACACGGTGGGTGGCCCTGGGCCAGGGCCAGGGCAGAGCCAAAGCCAGCCGCCGAGCACCGCGCCCCAGAGCCGCAAGGGCACGTTCACCGACGACCTGCACAAACTGGTGGACAACTGGGCCAGGGATGCCATGAACCTGTCCCAGGGCAAGAGAGGCTCCAAGCACCAACAGCAGGCCCCCTCTCAGGGCCACAGCTATGATGTAAGAACCTGCTTTTTGGACATGCCAGTCCTAGGAGAGAGATAAGACTGGTGATGTCAGCAACGTCTCTGAGAGGAGTGATGGTAACAGCTTGTGATTTCCGTTTTTCCCCCCACAGATGATCCCTCCTGCCAACATGGGACGCAAGTTCTCGGCTCCGGGTCAGTTGTGTCCCAACATCGCTTCATCTCTGAGTGGCCACACGCCTATGTCCAACCCCCCCGCTACCTCTCTGGGGACCCGCAAGGGCTCCCTGTGCCCTGCACCGCAGTACGGCTACCAATCCGCACCTTACAGTGGCCCGTGGGCCAGCGGCTCGGCCGCACACGCCCAGGCGGCGGGCCTGCTGGCCGGCTCGCAACCCCTGGGCCAGTTCGCCCAGGCCCCGGCTGCCATGCAGGCCTTTCACATTAGCACTTTGCAAAAGTCAGTCAGCAACCCAGGAGGCCCCAACCTGAGGACCACGTAGGGCTAGGCCATGCCGAGTCTTGACTGGGGGAAGAGTGGGGCAGAGAAACACATGGACCGGTGGTGATGTTGCCGTGGGCTTGGGTACATGAGTTGGGTTGCATCGCAGCTTTGCAGACTCTGACTTGTCAAAGGGGCTGACATCTGGCCTGTTTCGCCCCTGAAAGTATTCTTTTTTCCTTCAAACTGGGGAGAGAGGTATGAGCGAGGGAGGAGCCAGCAGGAGAGTGCTGTGCCAGGAAAAAGCCAGGGTTCGTGCACACATGCCCACAGAATCACACGCCCTCTCCCATACCTCCTGAGGACTTCTTATCACTCCTGCGCTCTCTCATGGACATGCTACAGGGCAGACGCACAACAACACGGAAAGAGAGAGAGAGAGGAAGAGGAGGAGGAGGAAAAAACTAACAAATAATAAAATAGTGAACATAACGAGTGCAATGTTAAGTGGCCAAAGAAGGTTGTGACCATTTTTGTTTTTTCTTTTTCAAATTCTCTAACGTGTGTAGTGATGGCATCCTTCACTGACTGGCCCCAGAGTGTTTGACCCGAGGTTAGGGTGGTCCAGGGCGTAGCTTACCAACCATTTGAGGAAAAGTGGAACACCATGTCCTGTCTCCAGCCTCGTCCTGACTGGCCTGCCACTGTTCGGTCAGCTGAGGTCCCTGGAGACCAGTAGTCAGTACTACTGGCGAAGAGAGAGAGAGAGAGAGAGAGAGAGAAAGGAAAGGACATGCCCCATATCTCTCCGTTACAGCCCTGCTGCCACCCCAGTATCCGCTCTAATGCCATGTAGTAATGCAATAATTCTAGTCATAGAAAGAAACCCATCTTAAACGCAGAAAGTGGCCTTTAGTAGAGAACCTATAGAAACCCTGTGTACAGATTCTCTCTTTTTATGAATTAGGTTATGAATTTACATTGGGTGAAGTTTTAGTAAGGATGTACGCGTTAGCAGGGCTCATTCACGCCCCCCGTGTTTTGGATCACAAAGCTGCTTCACATCCTAGCCCGCTTTGTTGGCGCGCTGTCATGCTTGCCGTACACCTGTCACACGTTTGGTCCGGGCCCTAAAAAAAGGATGACCCATCCAGGAGTATAGATTTATATCAGGGCAGTGGAGCAGGTTGAACCACAGAGGGTGGATGGTGGAAGACAAATTGGTTCCCCATCAAAAAGAGGTGTTCCGTTCATCCCTGTATGCTCTGTCTAGTATTCACGATCGGTATTGACAGAGGGGGGCAGATGGAGGTCAAGTTAGAGGTCTTATTTAACCGGGGGTGCCAGTCTGGCTCTTGGGAGCCAGCGAAGCTTTAAATCTGTTATCTATTACTAATGGCTTTTATAATCATGACCGCAATAGGGGCCTCTTTAGGACAGGTTGGTTTTGAATCGTACGTTTTGAATGAGATTCGAGTCGCGTTCTGTATGGACCTGTATTTACCCATCAGTTTTTGATGTTGAAACACTGTGATTTATTATAAATGTTGTTGGACAACATTAGTTTAAAAACGAAAGGGTGGAAATTGGAGGATTGTTGCTATTAGCTTAAAGGTGAAGAAAGGCTAGCTATTACCTTATACAGAACTTATTGGAGACACTTTAACCTTTTTTCCCTTTGTACTTTCTTTCTTTGTATTAGATAAATGTGAATGTAAAATGGTTTCAATTAACATACTTGAATAACCGGTCCGTTCCCCGTCCCCCTTACCCCCATACCCCCACCCCCACCCCAGTGCCCAGAAAGTGTGCTGGAGTTTCTAGTGCCTTGCATTCATTCATTCAGTTTTTTATTTTTCATCTTTGGGCTTTGTGCTTGGATGTCGAGACAGCGGAGGTGCCTGGTTGGATTTGCTGGTATGTGGACTGAACAGGTTACAGTGGGGAAGAGATTCCGGTTCTGATTCTGGTTTTGGTGCCATTTTCTTTAGATGTGGTTGAGGCTGAAATGCAGGGAAGGGTTGCAAACCGTTGTGGAGCTTGGACTACCCTGTTTGCGAAACAGCTTGCCTTCTTATGAGCTCTGCAGTTGGAAATAGTCGTCGAGGCTCCTGCTGTGAGGCGGTAAGCACGGGTGGACCAGGACGGTAGTTTCAGAACTTGAGGTGAGCAGGAATGCTGACAGGCGAACGATGTATTCCTCTCGGTTGTAAGGTTCCCGTGTGGTTATTGGTTGAGGGTTGATTTTCTCTTTTACAACTCGTCCGGTATGCAGCTGAGCAGCAGCGTGCAGAGGCTGTCCTCTAAGAAGATTTGTTTGAGCGCTTTAGCGAACCACAGTGTCTCTAGAGAGGAGGTCACGCAGCCAGCGGCAGCCTCGTGTTGGTGATGGGCCGGTCGGATAGAACTGCCAGGGTGAGGAAAGTCGAAGAAACTAGTAAGTGTGCGAGACAGTATGTTGCATATATATTTGGAAAATAGATGTTGAGTTCCATTGAGATGTTGATTTTTGCAGTGGTCTTGTGAATAGAGTTCCGATGCAAGTCACTCAGAGTGGGATCCATGCTTGTTCTTTGGAAACAGGTTGCCTGAGATTGTTTTATGATGGCTCTGACGGCCTAGAGCACGTATATTTTAAAGGTTCACACTATTTTAGCATCATCTTTACACATTACATCACACGAGCATGCAGGTTCACTGGTGGTTTTGGATGGTAGCTAAGCAGAATGGCTGTATCTGCATTGCACGCTCCCATCACCACCACCGTGAGGGAGTCTTCACATGGGGCCGCTCTGAATGTAGAAACGTTGACAAGTCCCAGGAACTCTCCTTCAGTCGGGTGTTTTTGACAGTAGCTAAGCAAGCCCTACTGGATGCGACAGCGTCAGGTGGTGAGCCAAGGTACATTCAGAGCTGGGTTGCTGGGTTTTCTCCGGGTTCTGGACCAGCGAGAGCAGTACCGCAGTAGATGTGACGTTAGTGCAGGTCAGCTCAGATGTAGGACTAGGAAGGCTGAGAGTCTTAGGTGGCCCTTCACCAACACAAGACGCTGCTCTGCCGCAACAGGGCCGCTCTCCCGTAGGTCCCCAGCTCTTCTACAGACCCCACTCCTGCAATGCTGCCCCACATCTTCTATGGTTCTCATTTTGCTGTACAGATAACTGCCTTCTTGGACGTCACGCAGATCAGTAGCCTCTTCTCTAGAGAGTCTTTAAGTAGCAGTCACATGACGCCACTCACAATGTAAAGAAAAGAGTTGGTTAATCTCCGTCGCTCCTCTGTCGTCGTCCGCGTAGGTTAGTTCCAGACCACTGTACAGACCTGCCGCAGCAGCAGTCAGATTCTCCAGTCTTAGTGCTCCACTGGATGTGTCGCCAAGTACCGGTGGAATCCACACAGAGCAGAAGACTCGCGACGGAGCGCTTCGTGTCGGGGCTCACAGTTGAGCGAGTGGAGTTCCACCCCGTCACCTCAACTACTGACCGCTGATGAGGACTGCTAGACTTGCCAGCCTCCTACTTAGAGCTTAGCCGTTAAAGTGCAACGTCTGGTACAAGAACAGTTCACGTTAAGCCAGTTCTACAGAATAGATGATCAACTGTTTACTGTCTGTGAGTGGCTATAATCGTACTCTCGATATTTAATAACAGAAGCGTTGTTTTAGATGACTCTCATTTTGTGCTCCGTGCTTTACTCGTTATCTTAGAAAACAGAAGTCGGTTCCGAGTTGCGTCGTGCGTTGCGTCGGCTCACGCTGTGAACAAATCGGTTTCCTTGCGTTCAGAAAGTTCTCAGTCCCCATCCACGAACTCCCCTGAGTCTGAAGCTCACCGAATGAGTGCCATTCCCCAGTTGTAATTTGTCCGTTTGCTCTCATTCCATAAACTGAGCGTTTTGTTTACCATAGAATGATTTAGTAGCTGCAGTGCAGAATATGCTATATATAATTCTATAGAAGTATATAGCGTAAATATAAATAAAGGGGATCCACTGGTTCGAAACTAGTCCCTGGTTTACTCAAATAGTAGGGAGAAGTTACTGAATTCAGAAATGCATCATACTCCAGCGCCACCTTTTGGAATGGAGACACTTCTACTGTCAGTGTTTGTTTTTTTTTTGTTGTTGTTTTTTGTTTTTTGTTTGTTTTTTTTTTTTCAGTTATTATTATTAATATTATTATTATTTTTGTTTCTGTTTACTCGTCGCCTTTCCGTTTGAAAATGCTTAGCACAGTGCCGATATGTGGAAATGCCATTCAGTGCACCACCTGACACATTCAGATCTGGAACATGCTCGTCTGCTCTGAGAAAAACCAAGACCAGAAGACCCTGCATGCTACTTCGGTCTCGGACTACCACAGCAGTGCACACATACAGATTGGAATGAAGCGGCTGTGTGTTTTATTCTCCATTCGATCTCCTGTGGAAAGAAATACAATAACAACAACAACAACAACAACAACAGAACAACATGTTTACTTAATGCTACTGACCTGTCATTAAGTTATTTTGTTTTGTACTACTATCTGATTTGTTTTGCAATGTCGTGTCTCTAGGTCATCTAGTGACTTCAATTCAGTGGTTTTTCCGTTTACTATTTAACATTGTACAAAATGTTTAAAAGGAAAAAAAAAAAAAAAAGTTGAATAAAATCAAACCCAAACTAAAAACATGTAGGGAATCATTGGCAGCGTTTACCTGTACGTTTTGCACTAAGTGTAGGATGTTTGAGCTTCGTATACAACCTGCGCCTCGCGCTCCAAAACACATTTGTTACCGTATTTGTAAACTTAATAAACAAAAGTCATTTCAATAAATCACGCTTGGCTTGTACGTGGCGATGTGTAAGACATCCTGAGGGTTCTGGTAGAAGCTGCTCGTGATCTGCCGCCCTGCAGAGTTAGGGTCCGGCCCTGGGCCAAGCTTTTCCTGAAGGCCTGCAGGTTGGTGTAGCTCAGCGGACAACACCACTACCCACCAAGGAGCCACCACCACATGTGGGAGACTGGGGTTCGATGCTGTGCTGTGCTACACCAATAAGAGTCCTTGGGCAAGACCCCTAACACTACCTGTGCCTACCTGTGATGTGAATACCCTTGTAAATCGCTCTGGATAAGAGCGTCAGCTAAATGCCATAAATGTAAATGTAGATATCTGGACACTAGGACACCTGGGCTGTGGAAAACAAGACTCTCTAGGGTGGCAGATCATCAGGACCAGGGCTGGTCACTGATCAGGGGTTGGTCCTGATTTCCATTTGTGAAATAAGAATTTAATGTCGTATGTTATTTTTTCTAAGATTCGAAAAACAAACTTGCCACTCAGTCCCTACTCTATACAGCAGCAGCTGTCCATTTAGACCACAGTCCTGTCTCATCATCGAAAAGAAGTTGCACCCAGAAGGACACTGTCAGACACACACGATTCAGGCTTGCCCACATGTGATGGCTTTACAGCCACGGATCACCACTGTAAAAGCCTTTTAGGGTCATTTTCTTCACCACATGAACAAAAATCACACTGATGTTTCAGTGCTACTTAGCGGAATTTCCCCTGTGCCACCCTAAATGGTGCACCAGTTACGTTCTGGTACCTGAGGTTGCGTTAAGGTGGAACGGGGAAACTGGATCATGAAGCTGGTGATTAAAGAGCTCAGTTCAGCTTCATATCACTGAAGAGTTCAGGGTGGAGATAATAAATAACGGCCCTCCGCCTCTTTGAGGTCATATGGTGCCCTAAATGTGTTTGAGCATTGAGGAGCTGGACTCCACCCCCCTCTGCTGTCACTGCAGACCGGCAGGGTGCCTACAGAGCACCGACTGTTAATGCAGTCATAGTTATTGTTCTTGTTTATTAGGCGACTCTTTAAACTGATTGATGTGTCAAACTGAAGTCCATGCTTTTCATCTGTTTACATAAAGACCGCTGACGACAGCCGATGACTTATCCGGTCCTTGAAGTGTGGTCCCATTTCCTATGGGAAAGATTTCAGCCCCTACCCCTTCTAACTCAGTTTAAAAGGGCGAGGGGTAAAAATGAGAAATGGGATGGGGCCTTACTCTTATACATGGATGTGTAGGACCAGCCAACTGATCTCACCATCGTCGCAGGTATCTCCAAAATGCAAGTTTACAGGAGAGGCCACAAACCTCATTTAATTTGAATGGAAGTCAATGGAACCAGACGTCTTTCCAAGCAGTTTTGGGCCATTGCTGTTGGTCCATTCTTCATGAAACTTCCACACAGTGTAAACAGCAGGTCATGTGATCAAATGAACCATAAAAGTAAAAATCAACAAAAATGGAGATCCATGTTTTTCTTTGGACAGCGATGATATATAACTCTGGTCCTTGGAGCGTAAAATACTGAATGTCAGGTTTCTATAAGTGTAGATTATATAGCCATATAGTATGATCTTACACACACACTGATTCTGAAGAATTGTTTATTATTATTGTACAGTATTTATGTTTACAGACTCACAGCTGAATGTATGCAGCCACAGTAATGCACACTATACATCTCCTACCTCCTGCTGCAACACTGTCCTGTTAGCACAGAGGGACACACCCTGCTTACTACAGTATGAAAACATAACTGGTTAAAGTGCATCGTTTACCAAAAACAAAAAAAAGAGTTTAAAGCTTAATCCACCCTTCACACGGAAGCACCTGTATTCACGTCCATATAGATCAACCGGCTAATCAGCTTACTGGTATAAATACGCTACCAACGGATTTCCCTCCCGCTACATACTGTATAAACTACCCTCTCCAGAGCACGACAGGCAAGCTACAGATGAGTATAGCTCGAAACTGAGTCTTCAGGAAAACAGAGTCACCATCCCTCCTAAAGAGGAGTCACTCTCTCCCTCTCTCATTCCATACAGATCCTTTTCTTTTACAGTTTACATGTATGTCGCATAACAGATTAGCTATGATTACTGTTTTTATTATATATTTGCTCGTCATGATCTTTTCAAGCTCTAACATTTTCATAAGATCTAATATCAGTTCTGCATCCCTGCAAATTTTACCTATGTGATATCATGTCCCTTAATGTGATTTACAGTTGTAGCCCAGCAGAGCATTATTAGAATAGATAGTGTAGAAGCCTCGGGGGGGAGATTACGTTGGGTACCAGGAGTGCACTGGTGGAGCTACAACTTGTCCGTCCAGCTGAACTGAGCACTCAGCCAGGGGGATGCTGGCAGGCCGGTGTGTTTGCTAGCCCACAGACTCAGATGATGCAGTCCATGATGTGGATCTGCAGCGAGTCTAGATCAGGCAGGACTTCACCGCACTTAGGACACGCGTGCTCCGGGATGTTCACCTGCTGCTGCCAATCAACTGAAAGAGGAGGAGAACAAGGGTAAATGAATCACAGGACTAAGAACACACGGTTACTGCGTTAGTTATTAAAGGGGACCTATTATGTTCATCTTCAGCTTTGATAACTTGATGTTTGGTTTCTACTTGGATAGATTTAAAGGCTTCACCAAAATCCAATATCATTCTTGTGCTGTACACCTGTATTCCCCTGCGCTCTGAAACGCTCCTGTGCCTTTAGGCCCTGCCTCTTGATGAGCCCACTGTGCCTTTGTGATTGGTCAACTGTCTGAGCAGCATCCTACCTCCCGGCTGTTCTTACAATGGCACCAGTTCTGCTTTAGCTGTTTGAGGTTCAATCCTAAAAGTTCTGGGTGGCAAGTTTTTACTGTTTCAGCTCTCTGTGCACTGGGGAACGATATACCAAGCTTGCCACTAGGTGGGCAATCAGGACGGTGTTACGAGATGATGTCACCTTGTAACAGAGGACAGACCTGGAATTCCAGCAAGATGTTTCAGTGGCTGCTGAGGGAGAGAGCTTCTCCCTCTGGTTTATACTTGGGGTTTTATATTACCTGAAAAGCACATGACGCACTAAAGGAAGTGGGTGGGGTGTAAAAAACATTAAAGGTCCTGGTTAAATTAATCTCGCTGACACACGAGCACAGTGTACCAGAATAACTGACGAAGCCGTCGAGTAACCCGACCATGAGAAAACTCGAGAGTCTCTCACCAATCAGACCTGTACCTCTGTACGTGTGACGAGCTAAAAAAGTGAATCATGTGACGACGCTAAATCCCGACTTCTATTATACATGGGGTCCGTTTACTGAAAAAAAAGAAAAAAGAAATCTGATCCCAAACCTGTTTCCTGAGTCTATAATCATTTCACCAATCGTATTCCTGAGGCACAAAGGCACCCACTGGTAGCTGTAGCATCTTACCTCTGCCTCCCTGCAGGTGATGCGGTGAGGAGCTCCCTGGATTAGCTCCACGAGGCACATGTCTCCTCTGCATCTCACACATAGACTGCCTAAAGGCAAAAGACAGCTCGTCTGTGTAATACAGCAGGGGGAGGTGGAGAACAGGTGAGCATGGAAGGAGAGAGTCTGTACCTGCCCAAGGACTCCATCTCTTCCTGCAGCTGGGTGTTCTGCTTCTTAATAAACTCCAGCTGAGCAGCCAGACGCTCTTTCTCCTCATGAATCTTCTCTCGTGCTGCCCGCTCTGCGTAGAAGTCTGAGGAGTACACCTCCGCCTGTGTAGCAGAGGCACACATCCAGGTAAGCATCACCTACTCGACAGCTGCTCAGAACACTCTGCGTTCGTTTTTTTATCCGTCCCGCCCGACAGGACACAAACTGGGTTTTATCAAGCTAAGTGTGAGTCACCAGTGGAGCGCCGCCACAGCAGCAGCAGCAGCAGCAGATCGACAGCAAGCGAGAGAAGAGAGTTACATGATGTAATAGGAGTTTGTCTGTTTTCTCTCCAGTCGATTCCTCCGTTCCTGGCAAAGCAGAGGGCTGACAGACCACATTCCTACCTGTCTGTACAGAGCTTTCATTTTAGACGATCATTGGTTTTAATTGCCTGGTGAATTCCAAACTGTTAAAGAGAGCCTCAGCAGCTTGAGGAGGGTTGCCAGATTGGGGAGGATCCACCAGTAACTATTTTAATGACCCTTGCTACAACAATAATTGTGCGTTAGCGTGGTTCCATGAAAAACAGACATTAACAATAAATAATGATTAAAAGCTAACAACACAAAACAGCTGGATGAATGTACCTCAGGCTTTTCTATTAAAGTACGGGAATCATTGAGATGGTATTGAAAATTACAATATCAACACTTGTAGCCATAAATGTAACAGGAAAACAACGACACCACTCTTCACTAACCATGTAAACACAGCCCACATCAAAAATGACACTGTTTACTGATACTCTGGCTCGTTTTACCTACATCCTTAAGGTTTCATCGGTAGTGTTCCTACTCACTGCATGATGAGGCCTCGTGCTTGGATACCGTTGGTTATTATCCGGTACAAGATTTGTAGGCGGTTGCTAAGCTCTTACAGATACGACAGCAATAATTTTCACACTGTTTGAATAGCTAATGAATAAAAAAATCGAAATATGTTAAAATGACACCAGGCTATAAGACTAGAATCAGCAGGTTGGCTGAATTAAGAGGGTCCACTGCTCTGGCTGCTGCTGCTGCATGTGGGGAAGACAGGATTTGTTCTCTGAATCCTCGGTTGGTTGCAGACACCCGCTCCCAGCCCCCCCCCCATACCCTTCCTAATACTAAAACCTCATTCATGTACATGACCAGCATATCCAGCTTTAGTTAGCACATGCAGCACCTGGGCTTGGAACACAGAGATGGTCTCCAGCTCTTTCTCCTTCTGGAAGATCTCCTGCTTCATCTCATCGATCTTCTGCTGTTTGTCTGCCAGAGCATGCTCGGCTGCAGCCAGTCTGTGCTGCAGCTCTCCGTAGTCCTCCTGAGATACACAGCCCTGATCACAGACACACATGCATCATCGTACTGCTCTGAAAAGCAGCCGGACTATAAAAACTCACAAGCATTAATCAGGCCACACTTTGTGTAAATCAGCCCATGTTAATGATCTACAGTAAGGTAACTGTTGATGATCAACAGCTTCATATTCCGGGTTTACAGTTCACTTGATAGGCGAATAGTCGAGTGGTAGTTAAAGACAGACTGGGCATCTATACTGCAGATCCTGTGATGGATTAATGGATGGATGAATTCTCAAATGCTGGATCTGCATTAAGAGCTCTCAATCCCAGTACACCTGATTCAAATGATTCCCCGCTCAGGGCCTGTATCAAAGAAGGTGGTCACCAGGACTGGGATTGGGAACGTCTTGATCTAAATCGCTGCCTCCTGCACTGTCCAAATGAGGCAACCTAAAGGTACAGAAGCGTCTGAGCATAACGGTGAATAACCCCTACGCACAGCCTGCAACACTGAACAATATGCTCTTCATTATGCAGCTGTGCTCCGCAATACTGTGACAGCAGGGTGTGAACAGCAGGAGGCGCTACTGTTGCTCTACTGACACAGGCTACGTAAACTCTACTGCGACGTATGGCCCTTAATCATATGTAGATGATATCTAAAAGGGTGACAGCTCAGAAGGTCACACATAAATATATATTTATTTATAAGTTAGTATTAATAAATACACTGTTACCTGGTTTCTCTTATTCTCTTCCTTCAGTTCATTATAATCCTCAAACAGTTTGGTGTAGGCATCCTTCAGCTGTGTCAGATTATTCCTGTGAGGGGACAGAGAAGCAAAGATGAGCCATGATACTCACGGCACGTGCCAGTTCTCTACTGTACCCGCTTCAGGGCGTAAATTCCCAGCATGCATCAGCAGCTATCTGTCTGATAGTTAATGAAGTTCTCATGTAATCAGTTGTTTTTACGGTTTATGGTACACGTGTTGAAACTGGGATCACAGGACACATCTCCTGACCCTTCAAGCCAACCAGACTCGGAAATTCTAGCTCCATCAGTACCATGATGGATATCCAAGTAAAGCACAGTATCAGGGAGGGTCTCTATCTAGCAGAGCTTTAGGGCCTGATAAGTGAGGGTGGGACGAAGGGGAAGCAAGACATGATACCAGTCTTTAAAATTATTTTTCTCCACTCGGGAGCAAAATCAGAAGCGGATGAGTAGAAGTCATCACATTCTGAAGACTAGGAGAAAATTATTATACTTAATATTACATTACATTATATTTTAATTATCATACTTATTATAACAGGTGGCATGAAGGTACAATACCCACTTTGCGCTGGAGGTGACCTTTAACCTAAGGCCGTTTAACTCATGTTAGATTTTTTTTTTAATTACAGTTTTAAGCCAAAGTTGTTTGGGGTTAATACTAAGAGTAGAGCTAGCAGTGCACTTCAAGCAGTGATTGATCCTACACACTGTGCTGGTCATTCTGAGACCTCCCCCTGTCTGTGATTGGTTCTAAACACTGTGCTGTTCATTCTGAGACCTCCCCCTGTCTGTGATTGGTTCTAAACACTGTGCTGTTCATTCTGAGACCTCCCCCTGTCTGTGATTGGTCCTACACACTGTGCTGTTCATTCCTGAGACCTCCCCCTGTCTGTGATTGGTTCTAAACACTGTGATTGGTTCTAAACACTGTGACCTCCCCATGCTGTTCATTCTGAGACCTCCCCCTGTCTGTTTGGTGACTGTGGTCCTGACACCTCCCCCTGTCTGTGCTGTTCACTGTGCTGTTCCTGAGACCTCCCCCTGTCTGTGATTGGTTCTAAACACTGTGCTGTTAATTCCTGAGACCTCCCCCTGTCTGTGATTGGTCCTACACACTGTGCTGTCCAATCCTGAGACCTCCCCCTGTCTGTGATTGGTCCTCTATTGGAAATCTACTACTAGCTACAGCAGTGGACTAACCTCTCCTCCTAAAACTGTTTCCTCTGACCCTTCCCTGGTCAGCCTGCATGCTAGCTGATTGAGTTTGGCTGCAGCCTGCATGCATGCTCTCCAGGTCCCTGGTGCTGCACACTGAGACCCTTCAGATTGTCGTTCTCCGCCTGGATCACTTGCCTCTCCCCCAACTGAGTCCTGAGGGTGGTCAGATCCTGCTCCAAATCCTTACACCTACGAAAAAAAAAGCGAGAGGGAGGGCCAGCAGTTACAGTTTTACATCTGTCGCAATCTGATGAAGAGAACACCCAATTCACACATTCACAAAACAATCCAACATGGAGGGTGGCCTGTTCAGAGCAATATCTGCCACTGTTGTGATTAAACTAGGAGCCTCTGATTGCTGACTTAATTGTTCTGTGCATACGATCTGAAGGTTTAGAATTGTGAACCTGTCCTGGAGGTTCCTCTTCATGTTCTCTGCCTCATCCAGTTTACTCTGAGCCTGCTGCAGCTCGTTGAACAAACTCATCATCTGAGCCTTCAGAGTCTCCACCTCAGAGGCCGTCTGGAGAAGACATGCCGTCACATTTAAGTCACATGTATCTGTTCAGAATTTCCTGGAATGTAATTTTAGATTACGATCTTAAAAACTAAGATGCTTCGAGATGCTGCACTGATACCTCGGCTGTGTCCTCCTGTGTAACCGCTGCAGTGGTACATGGCAAAGACGTCTGTGTTTCACTCTCAGCGTTGGGTAGCTTCTCCTCCAATTCAGCAATCCTGCGGAGAGAACAGCATATTTAAAACGCAGGTACGTCATCGCTGTCACAACAACACTGTGCACCTCTTCTCTTGCCTTTCTTGTATAATCCGAGAACTCATTGCCATTGACAGTGTGTTAGGGGGTTTGTAATGATCAGTAAAGGCCAAAAGAGCTCCAACATCTGTTTACATAAGCCTCTATGACTGCCTACATTTACGGCATTTAGCTGACGCTCTTATCCAGAGCGACTTACAAGGGTATTCATATTACATGTGGGCCAGTGTAGTGTTAGGAGTCTAGCCCAAGGACTCTTATTGGTGTAGCACAGCATAGTCACCCAGACACCCAGACCAGGAATCGAGCCCCAGTCTCCCACATGGAATGGTAGCTTCCTAGTGGTTAGTTGTGTAACCCGCTGCGCCACACCAACCACCAACCGCCTAGTAATTTTTTGTTTTGTTTCAGATCCAACATAAACAATATATCATTGCTGTCCAAAGAAAGACATTTTCACTCTTATGCATCCTTTGATCATATGAGCTGCTGTTCACACCGTGTGAGAATTTCATGATGAATGGACCAACAGAATCGGCCCAGAATTGAATGGATAAACGTCCATTGACTTACATCAGAATGAAAGGAGGATTTGACCTCTCCTGTAAAATTGCCATGAGATACTCGTTTGTCTCTGGACAGTGACAATACACATGTGTGTGTCTTCAGTGCAAGTCAAAGACGCATGTGTACATACAGAAACCAGGTCAGATGCTTTAAGATCAGATATTCTCAGAAGCTTATTTTCATGAATCCATTTTGAATCAACCAAAGGCGCATTCTTAACATTTGGCTGACTTAGCAATTCCAAGCCAATGGTCTACTTACAACTGCCTACTACTGTTTCCTTCTACGGCTAAAGATTATGATAAGTTAAGATATTATGGCAATACTAGTGCCTAGTGACGTCTGCCATTGCCACACTAATCCTTCTGACCCACTTTGTGCGTCTGCTTGTCCTTGTACAGATATATACTTAGATTACAGTGTAACGTGTATAACCAGTTTCCTCATGGACATACTGCACATACCACAGTCCATATTTGGACCTGCATTCAAAAATGTCATGAGCCTAATAGGCTGCAGTCACACGATCCATCTACCCAAAGCTTGTCCAGACCATCGGCAGAGGCAAAATCCAGATATTCATATTATATTTTCATATTACCTGTGAGAGAATACTGCTGTACACTGAGTCACACAAAAAGAAATATGGATAGCTGGTATTGTTGGAGAACTGTATGCAGCTGTAGTTGGCCAAGAAGATAACACAGCAGCAGGCAAACTCGTTAACTCGCGTACTCCAGAAGGAAAACCACAGTAGTGGAGATGATTCTGTCCGGAAATGAAAGACTCGCCACAGCAGTGCTACACACTGATTTGAAAGGTACAGATATCTGGTGTGGTTGGTGGCAGTGAGGTGAGGTGTGTGCAGCTGCAGTTCATCCAAACAGTAAAACCACGAGACGGTTATCTACGTTTCATGCAGTCTCTCTTTCCTGTGTTTATTTATAGCCAGTGGCAAAGAAATGGTGAACGGCTCACGCTGAGACTGCGGTTAAATTAGAAAGCCCCTGGTTGTTGGGGGTTCTGTGCAATGAGGGGCCAATGCAGCTACAGCAACAGCATTATTAATGAACATCCCACCAAAGTTGTGAAACTCAATGCAACGTGTATTTGTCCCAGAGATGTGGAACACAAAACCAGTGGGGTGAATTCCAATAAACTGGATGTGAAAGTTTGCTGGCAAAGCTAAAGTGTGACTAATGATGATGTATCCAAAATAACATTTATCAAAACAACCTGATGATCTTAGGATGCCCTTAAGACAAAGAGTTGATTTCTGACATGCCTGTTAAACTAGCTTGGCCTTTTCACACTTTTACTTTTGATTTCTGGGCACTGCATTCACATTTATTTGAAAACGACTCCACCGAAGACCTGAAGTCGGTACAGTGACACACCGGACTGTTTCTGCATGTGCTGATTTGGTTGTGAGTGTGCTCCTACCTCTTCGATGCAGTCTGAAGTTGGAGCTGCAGCTGCTCCTTCTGCTGAGTCACCTGCCTAAGTGACTGCAGGAGCTGGCTCACCGTCTGCTCCTCTGACTCCAGCCGTGGCATGGGCAGGTCACACTTGGCCCTGCATAGAAAAGCAGTAGAAACACATTTCACATAAACATCCATATAATTAAGCTGGTATTACACAAGCTGGTGTGAAATCCTCTAGATCTACAAAGAGGTAGAAACAGCAGTTACAAGCCTTGGCTGCACACTTTGCCCTAGTCTGACCAACCTGATCGAGCACCTCCAGAAATGAAGTCAATCAAGCATGTCAGAGAAGCGAAATCACAAAAACGTGCAGAAAACTGAACCGCAGTATTAAAGTCTAAACTCAACGTACGTGCTGGACGCGGAGAGCTCTTTCGGAGCAGCTGCCAAATCTTTGGTCACGTTCAGCTCGCCCTCCTGCTGAAATAGTATGGTCAAAAAGCTTTTAGTCCAGGCACATACATATCGTCGCTGTCCAATGAAAAACATGTATCTCCATTTTTGTCCATTTTGACTTTTATGGCAACAAAACTTTTTTTTTTTTTTTGTTTTTGATCAGGGCCAAAACAGCAGCAGTCGTTTACACTGTGTGAGATCTGCATGATGAATAGACCAATTGAAATGGCCCAGAAGTGATCGGAAGGACGTCTGGTTCCATTGACTTACATTAAAATTGAATGAGGTTTTTGGCCTCTCCTGTAAAGTTGCCATTTTGGAGATATTTGTTTTTCTTTGGACAGTGACGATATATAAACAATAATCCATATTAAAATCCCATAACAGTCTTTTTCTACAGACAAAATACAGATATAAGAAAATGTACTTTTGGTAAATGTGTTGTTACAGCTTCAAAATCTGTTCTGTAGCTGTCTATACATAGGACTCAAAGATTTGAAATCACATCATAGTACACATTCCAGTTATTATTCATAAATGTGTACTGAAATACTAGAAATGTCCACAAATGTTCTAATCCCATACTTCATCTTTTACGAGAATACCGAAAAGCCAATAAGTGATATATAATATACATATATGGTCTTTTTAAAGTATATGTGATATTATTTTTGAGGCCCTGGGTGATCAAAATTCAGGTTTTCTCTCTGAGAGTTGAATAAATGAGATTTAAATATGAGGCATAAAGGATGTTAAATTTATTATCCTATTATCCTCAGTGTTTGAAAGCTTTCTCTGGGATTTTCTGAATGAACTGCGACTGCACACACCTTTTCTTTGTTTGCACAGCTTGCTACAAGTTGAACTGTATCAAGTCTATGCAGAAGCGCCATCAGATCAAAGCAGATGGTGAACCTTTGAACCCTACCGTACCTTTAATCTACTTTTATGTAAATATGTCTTGTTTTTTTTCTAAAATGAAACTATGAAACCTTTTCATCCCCTCAGCTCAGTGCCACTCTGCTGAGGCAGGTTGCCTTTCCTGTTGTGGTATGCTTTGTGCTTTGCTTTGTGCTTTGCTGCAGAGAGGTCCTGTCACATGACTCCAGCCAATGTGTGCAGAGCTGCATTATTTTTGATCGGATTTCTGCAATTTTGTAACGCATCCATCCATCATCAAACTTTTTCAAACAGATAGGACGTTTCCTACAAAATGATTCCAGATGGATTCTGTATGCATGTTTGTGTATTTGAGCATGTCCTTACTGCAATGCGGATCTCGATGAAGGAGTCTTCTGGTGAACCCTGGCCCATCTTTAGCTGGAGCTCAGAGTTCATAGCCACCAAGTCATTCTTCTCAGCCTGCAGACGGGCAATCTGACTCTTCAGCGCCTCCATCTTGCTCTGTGCAGCGGCCCCTCCACCCTAAAGCACAGCATGCTTATCAAACCCCATTCCAAGTCACGTTTAACAGATCCACAATCTTCTAGATGATAAACTTAAACACGCTTTGTGGCCCTGCCTTGTTTCGATGTATACTGTATATACACTCATCAAAACAATAGATGCACAAATACTGACACCCAGAAGGAATCAGACTTGAGACAGGTGTGTAGGTCTGACATTGTGAGACAGGCAAATGATTTAAATGTCTGAACTTGATGTAAGCATGGGCGGGCCTTATCGCTGTACCTGACTGACCCAACAGCCGTGATTGTGGACATTCAGTGAGCAATGGTGCCTCCATGAGTCATACTGTTAGTGGAGCATCATTGGCAGACGGCTGCTCCTCACAGGACTACATGCACACTGTCCTTAACACCACGTCACCGTCACCAAAGACTGCAGTGGTGTCGTACCAGACTGTCATGGAGTGACTCAGAATGGCAGCGGGTCATCTTCAGTGACGAGTCCCGTTTTGGTCTTAGCAGAGACGACCAACGAACCCGTGTGTGGAGGCACCGTGGTCAGCACCAAGATGAGCAGTTTGTGGTCACACATCCAGAAGACCTGGTGTCACTCCATCTCCACCCCTACCGCACCATCTGCATAAACTGTGTGAGGATATTCAAGCTGCATGGGATGGATTATCATTAGTGGTGTGGTGCCTGACTGTCATGGAGGGACTCAAAAGCGGGACTTGTCACTGTAGATGACTCGTTGCCATTCTGTCTTGGTGACCAATGGATCCCTGTGTGGAGGCACCGTGTTCAGCTCAAAGATGAACGTTTACTTGCTGCACCTCACACGTCCAGAAGGCCTTGTTACTGCAAAATCTGCAGGAACTGTGTGAGGATATTCAAGCTGCATGGGATGGATTATCACAGGACACCATTAGGAACGTCTACAGCTCCATACCGAGACGTCTGGCGTGTTGGGTTTGAGAGACACTACTGAGAGACAGACTTCTGTATGTGTAGCTCAATAAATATTGATCATATCAGTCTAAATGTATCATCAGTTATTGATCCTGGAGACCTTTATCTTCCTTCCCCACAGCACTGCAATCCCACACCACCTTCTGGGTGCTATTCTTTTTATGATGAGTGTAAAAACATGTCATCTGAACAGGAGTACACAAACTTTTGCATATTACTGTAAACAAATCAACAAACATAAGCCACAAATATTTCAATATTCTTAAAATATTAAAAATCTGTACGAAAAAGAAATACAGCCGCACACAGTCTAATCTCACCTCGCCTGCACCAGCATGGCTCTCCAGCTCCTGCACTCGATTCTTCAGTAGCTCATTCTCAACGTCAAGAGTACGCACTCTTTCCCTCGCCTCCTCAAGGCGACTCTCCAGGAAGCCTCTTTCCTCTTTCTGCTTTTCCTTCCAGGCAGTCAGACCCTCAAACCGCTCCTTCATCGTCAGGTTCGTCTGCTTAAGAGCTTCTGTAAGTAAAAAGCCAGACAGAAAGTCATCTTGTGTTATAAAGGGGTTTAAAAGAAATGAAACTCTTGAACCATGTGCCCTGTGCCCAGTTCATTTGGCGCTAATGCATGGTGCGGGTTTTATTATGGCAAGATGATTTTTTTATGAAGAGTAAAAGCAAAAGGTGGCAGTGATTTCTAGGTGGTTGCGGATTGAAGGTGGCAGATAATTTAAGGTACTACAGCTTTTAAACTTTGACCTTTCAAGATAATTATCAGACTTTTTCAAGCCATCTTAACACAAACTTTCACTTTCTAGTTGTGAAATGGAAGAACCTGGCAACAGCTACGCACCACTATGCCATGCAGACTGGAGCCAGGGCTGACGTACACAGTGCCCGTACTCTGTTGAATCACCCACTCCACAGTTACTGTGCAACAGGGGCTTCATGAAATGGATTTCCATGACCCAGCAGCTTCACGCAAGCATATGTGCATATTCACAAAAGCATATCACAATGCACAACGCCAAGTGTCGGACAGAGAGGTGTAAATTACGCCACCCACTGAATTTCGGCGCAGTGGAAATGTGTTCTCCGGGGTAATGAATCATGCTTCACCGTCTGGCAGTCTGAATAACAAGGAGAATGAGGACTAAGTTTAAACACATGCTGAAGAACCTGTCCCACCCCATGTACCACTATCTGGAAAAACGCTGGGCAGCTCCTTCAGTGCCCGGCTGCTGCACCCGCGGTGTGTGGAGGAGAGATACCGCAAATCCTTCCCTCCGGCCGCTCCCCTCAGTAGTCTATTTCTACAGTAGTCTATTTCTATTTCTACTATGTGCAATAAAACAGCATAGCATAATCCTGTTTTCTGGGGTTAAATTTTTATTATTTAATTATATATATTTCTGTAATTTTTGTATATAGATCTTATTTATTATTTCCTGACACTTCTGTTCTTTCCTCTGCGCTGCTGTAACACTGCAAATTTCCCCACTGTGGGATCAATAAAGGATTATCTTATCTTATCTTATGGCTCAGAGTAAACACCATGAATGTATGGTCTGATGGGTTTGATGTGGAGGAACTGACCTGACCTTTACTCATCACCTATGGGATGACATGGAAATTATTTCATTGGCCAAAAGTTTGTGGACACTAATACATCCCATCCGTATGAGCTTACTGGACATTCCATTCCGAAGCCATGAGCACCAAACAGCTGTCACTACTCTGTGCCAGTAAGGTCCGGCGCTGATGTTGAGGTCTTGCTCACAGTTGACAATTCAGGTCAGTGTTTCTCAACCCTGGTTCTGCTGTAGCACCCCCCGGCCACTCTGATAGGGCTTGGTAATGAGCTGATGAGTTGAATCGTGTGTGCTGGAAGCAGGGTAGCACTACAAAGAGCAGGGCAGGGTGCCCCACAAGACCAGGGTTGAGAAACACTGACCTGGATTGTCAACTGTGAGCCAGACCTCAACATCAGCACCGAACCTTACTGGCACAGAGTACTGAAAGCTGTTTGGTGCTCATGGCTTCGGGAATGGAATGTCCAGTAAGCTCTTACAGATGTGATGTGTCCACATACTTTTGGCCAATACTTTGAGTCACGCATGGTGCCCTACATAGGCAGTATGGAATCCGGGGGGGTGTCGATGGGTGTCGACAGAGATGGGTCGACGGAGAAGCGGTGACTGCCTGGAGGAACTTTCTGATAAGTGTTATGATGCTGCTGTGTCAATAATCTCACCTTTCAGTTCCCTGTTCTCCTTGATGAGGATGTTCATCTGCTGAAGCGTCTCCTCTACATGGGACGTGGCTGCACCGTGGGACCCTCGGGGTGAAGTGAGGTCCCCGTTCACCATAGGCGAACCCGATGCCATCTTGTCCACAGGCTGGTTCTGAATTCAAGAAGGAGAAATACCCAGGACATGAAGACTCAACAGGCTTCAGTATCAGGAGGGTAAAGAAGGTAAGGCTCGGTAAATAAAAACTAGCTGAGGTTCCTCATTTGTCAGCTTCTTGTTGACATTTCACCGGTCCACCTTGCATGGGGTCCATTTAAGGTGGAACGGAGAAATTCCCACCAGCCCACATTCACTTTCCAGTTGGCTCAAACTTTTACTTTCGTTTCCAGACACTTCGTAGTCAACACTAACCTCATCCAGGACACTTAACGATTTGATAATCCCCACCCACACCACAAAGTAGACACAGATTAAACGTACTAAACGACTTTAAAGGTACGTTTGTACAGCCTCACTGTTACTTTACGAGCTTTACGTTAACTAGCTAACTAGCTAGCAAGCTAGCTAACAACAACAAACCCCCAAAGTAGCGTCGCTACCAGCAGCAGTTTTCAAAAACCAGACACTGAAATCTATAAGTAAACAGTCACTGCCCGATTGAATAACTTACCGAGCTTCACTTCTCTTTCTTCTCTCCCTCTTTCTCTTTCTGCGCACTTGTTTGGGGAAATGAAGCGGTTCCTGGTTCTGACGTTTCGATCGCTGTCTCACTCTCTCACGAGCTCCGCGAGCCGGGCGCAGGCGCAGATCTACACAGTGCCCGGATAGACTTTAAAGGGGAAGTCCACCGACTTTTCAGAAGTGTCAGACCAGCTGCTTCATCATGCAGGTTTAAAGCTGATCTATGCTGGTTTACGGTGGTCTTAGCTGGTGACCCCGGCCTGTTAGATGACATTGCTGTTGACCAGCATCCAAAACACAACATATACTGGTTCTACTGGTGACCAGCATGCCAGCATCTTAAACACAGCATATACTGGTTCTACTGGTGACCAGTATGCCAGCATCTTAAACACATCATATACTGGTTCTACTGCATCTGTAACCATATACTGGTTCTATGCAGTATGCCAGCAGCATCTTAAACACATTAAACTCATATACTGGGTTCTACTGGGTACCAGTATGCCAGCATCTGACCAAGCATGCCAGCATCTGAAACACAACATATACTGGTTCTACTGGTGACCAGCATGCCATCATCTTAAACACAACATATACTGGTTCTACTGGTGACCAGCATGCCAGCATCTTAAATACAACATATACTGGTTCTACTGGTGACCAGTATGCCAGCATCTGAAACACAACATATACTGGTTCTACTGGTGGTTCTTGACCAGCAATGCCAGCATCTTAAAAGTATCTTTAAACACAACATATACTGGTTTCTACTGGTGTGTTGACCAGCATGCCAGCATCTTAAACATATACTGTTCTCTGGTGACCAGATACGACCTACTGGTGCATCATATACTGGTTCTACTGGTGATCAGCAGGCCAGCATCCAAAATAAAGCATATACTGGTTCTACTGGTGACCAGTATGCCAGCACCTGGAACACAACATATACTGGTTCTACTGGTGACCAGCATGCCAGCATCTTAAACACAACATATACTGGTTCTACTGGTGACCAGCATGCCAGCATCTTATACACAGCATATACTGGTTCTACTGGTGACCTGTCTGCCAGCATCATACTGGTTCCACAACATATACTGGTTCTACTGGTGACCAGCATGCCAGCATCTTATACACAGCATATACTGGTTCTACTGGTGACCAGCATGCCAGCATCTTAAACACAACATATACTGGTTCTACTGGTGACCAGTATGCCAGCATCGTATACACAACATATACTGGTTCTACTGGTGACCAGTATGCCAGCATCTTATACACAACATATACTGGTTCTACTGGTGACCAGTATGCCAGCATCTTATACACAACATATACTGGTTCTACTGGTGACCAGTATGCCAGCATCTGAAACACAACATATACTGGTTCTACTGGTGACCAGCATGCCAGCATCTTAAACACATCATATACTGGTTCTACTGGTGACCAGTATGCCAGCATCTTAAACACATCATATACTGGTTCTACTGGTGACCAGTATGCCAGCATCTGAAACACAACATATACTGGTTCTACTGGTGACCAGCATGCCAGCATCTTAAACACAACATATACTGGTTCTACTGGTGACCAGTGCGCCAGCATCTTAAATACAACATATACTGGTTCTACTGGTGACCAGTATGCCAGCATCTGAAACACAACATATACTGGTTCTACTGGTGTTCAGCATGCCAGCATCTTAAACACATCATATACTGGTTCTACTGGTGATCAGCAGGCCAGCATCCAAAATAAAGCATATACTGGTTCTACTGGTGACCAGTATGCCAGCACCTGGAACACAACATATACTGGTTCTACTGGTGACCAGCATGCATCTTATACCAGCATCTTCTTTACTAAACACCAATGCCAGCATCCAAAATACAGCATATACTGGTTCTACTGGTGACCAGCATGCCAGCATCTTATACACAACATATACTGGTTCTACTGGTGACCAGCATGCCAGCATCCAAAATACAGCATATACTGGTTCTACTGGTGACCAGAATGCCAGCATCTTAAACACAACATATTACTGGTTCTACTGGTGACGCAGACCAGTAAACACAACATATATGCTACAGCAGTATGCCAGCATCTGAAACACAACATATACTGGTTCTACTGGTGACCAGCATGCCAGCATCTTAAACACAACATATACTGGTTCTACTGGTGACCAGTATGCCAGCATCTGAAACACAACATATACTGGTTCTACTGGTGACCAGCATGCCAGCATCTTAAACACATCATATACTGGTTCTACTGGTGACCAGTATGCCAGCATCTTAAACACAACATATACTGGTTCTACTGGTGACCAGTATGCCAGCATCTGAAACACAACATATACTGGTTCTACTGGTGACCAGTATGCCAGCATCTGAAACACAACATATACTGGTTCTACTGGTGACCAGTATGCCAGCATCTTATACACATCATATACTGGTTCTACTGGTGACCAGTATGCCAGCATCTTATACACAACATATACTGGTTCTACTGGTGACCAGTATGCCAGCATCTGAAACACAACATATACTGGTTCTACTGGTGACCAGTATGCCAGCATCTGAAACACAACATATACTGGTTCTACTGGTGACCAGCATGCCAGCATCTTAAACACATCATATACTGGTTCTACTGGTGTTCAGCATGCCAGCATCTTAAACACATCATATACTGGTTCTACTGGTGACCAGCAGGCCAGCATCCAAAATAAAGCATATACTGGTTCTACTGGTGACCAGCATGCCAGCATCTGAAACACAACATATACTGGTTCTACTGGTGACCAGTATGGCAGCATCCAAAATACAGCATATACTGGTTCTACTGGTGACCAGTATGCCAGCATCTTAAACACAACATATACCCTTCACACTGTGATATCGGTCCACCAGGAGCCACTGAATGGTGGTCATGCAGCGCTTTTGAAAATTTGGTGGAGTTCCCCTTTAAGAGCCTAAACTGCGCTGGTAAGTCAGTCCGCTGCAGCTATAGGTCGTCCCTCCTCTTGCGCATGCGCTGAACCGCAGGGTGAGCCCCTCCTCGGTTTGTCCCAAGTTCGGGATTTCCCAGCGCCATCGTCGCGCACTTTGCGCACAGTCACCTGTTATCAGAGTCACGCGCGAGGTGACGCACGTTCCACTGTGCTGCGTTGCGCTTTCTGTTCAGCACTTTACATTAAGGGTGACTAAGACTTACACAACACCGAGCCACAAGCAGCTCCACCGACCATATAGGACACTCTGTAGTACCCTGTGCTTCAACGGTCAGGACCCCCACAGGACCACCACAGAGCAGGTAGTATGTGGGTGGTGGATCATTCTCAGCACTGCACTGACACTTGATAGTCTGATCCACTCACACCAGCACCACACACACTAACACACCACCACCACGCCAGTGTCACTGCAGTGCTGAGAATGATCCACCACCCACATCATACCTGCTCTGTGGTGGTCCTGTGGGGGTCCTGACCATTGAAGCACAGGGTAATACAGTACACAGAGAAACAGATGGACTACAGTCTGGACCTGTAGAACCACAGAGTGTCCTATATGGTCAGCGGGGCTGTCATAATGGACACTGAGTGTAGATGTAAGGAGGTGGATCTATTAGTCTCCCTGTAGTGCCCGTCTATGAACACTAGATGGGGCTGTTAGAGACAGGTAGAATCTGTCTCTGATACCACAGAGGCAATACAGTAATCCAGAATCTTGTCTCTTCACACACTCCACCTTAAACACACACAGAAAATACACATGCACATGTAATTTCCTCCCACCTTAAAAAAAATCCCTTAAAATTATACACGATTTTTTTTTGGTACTGTGCCTTTAAGAGCTTTAAAAGAATGTATATGATCTCTGTTCTGATTGGCTGCCATGTATTCCAACCTCATTCAAAGTGCAGTCTGGACTGAAACAAGTCACAAGATCAAAGAGGCTAGCAAGTAAACAAGCTAACAAGTAAACATCCTTACTCAGCACTGCCTATATGTGTTATAGCGCCATGTTGAAGGGGAACTCCAATGGACTTTCAAAATTTCAACATAATGACACGTCTAAGATGTACACAAAGCCATCCAGAGTGGTTTAGGTGTGGGACGCTCCATTCTAGAGAAACCTACATAGTAAAAACTGTTCACAGTGGTGATGAATGGAACCAGACGTCCACCTCTCTCAAGCTCCCTCACAAGAAGCTATTACTGTACATGAAAGGTTTGTACATATGGTGCCTAACGTCTGAGACAGTGCTTTATGGTGGTTTATGATGAGGAGGGATACATGTAGGGTGCGGTGAGACAAAATAGTCCCCCAATTTTTTTTTTTCAGACAATTTTAAAAGTTTTTTTTAGATCTTTAGAGAAGAGGCGCTACAGTGCAGGGAATGTCTCGCTCCATGTGTGGGAAACGCTCCAGAGCAGATGTTAATGATTGGCTAAAAGGTGTGACTGCATGTGGGCGTGGCCAAAGACCATAGTGTGAAGGAAGTAGCTGAATCTGCAGGTGTATGGAAGCGTACGGTCATATGGGTCTACCAGCAGTGGATAAAATCCCAGTCTTCCAGGAATTCTCCTCGGAATTGTGCCAGGGAAGGCATCCACCAAATCTGGACCAACTGAGCAATTCTTTGATGTATAGGTGTCTGAACACTGATGGCTACATCCAGAAACCTGTCCAGTCCATGCCAAATCCAGTCACAGCTGTTACTGGTGCTTGTGGAGGTGTTACACACTGTTGGGTACAGTCACAGGGGGCACGTGTTCATATACATCACATAGTATTCATAATAATCTTAGACAGACCAATGGAGGGGGGATTAAAGGGGGCAAAAGGCCCATAGTCTACCATTTGAAAGCCTCACACACACACAGACACACACAAACACACAGACACACACAAACACACACACACACACACACACACACATACATACACAAACACACACACACAGACACACACACACACAGACACACACACACACACACACACACAGACACACACACAAACACACACACACACACAAACACACACATACACATACATACACAAACACACATACACACACACACACACACAAGCACATACATACACACACACACACAAAAACACACAAACACACACATACATACACACATACACACACACACACACACACACACATACATACACACATACACACACACACACACACAAACGAACACACACACACACACACAAGCACATACACACATACACACACACACACACACACACACAAACGAACACACACACATACACACACACACAAGCACATACACACACACACACAGACACACACACACATACAGACACACACAAATACACACACACACCTTATCTGTCTACTATCAAACAAACAAACTAAAAACACAAAGAGAAGCTGATGCTACTGCCAGGTGAGGAATGA
>JAMWET010000447.1:72500-82500 GCA_024036415.1 Prochilodus magdalenae
TCCTCGATTCACCTCCTCACAGTTTCAGACTGCGGTGTCACCGTGACGATCGTCATAGGAGCGGCTCAGACGTTTCTGATGATTAATTATTACTGATTAACGCTAATTAATAACATCACTTCCGAACCTCCAAGCCTGGACATGCTTCCCTCTGCCGATGCCCAGACGTTCCTCTGGTGACGCTCTGTATGTTTATAAACGCAGGATGGACGACAACTACAGCATCCTTCCACATGCCATTAACTACCAGGACGCCGTCTTTCCCGACACTCCGGAGAACCGCCGCATCTTCTCCAGCCTCTTCCAGTTTTCCAACTGCTCCAGCGGACACACCTTCCACAGCTTCAGCCCTGAGTGGGAGTACCAGGAGGACAGCAGGGTAGGACACGAGCACATCCTCACCCAGCACTGACCACAGTCTTCAGTAAGCCTGTGTGTCACATGACAGACGCAGGGAAACCCGTTATATAGCCTAACGTTGGACCTTTCTGTGGGTCCATTCATCCCGAAACATTCCCACTATGGAAGGGGCAGCAGGCGATTCCTAAAGGAGTAGGAAAACAACTATGTGACGGAGCTGCAGGGTTCCGATCTGGAGGCAGGGATTGATAGCTGTATCTAGCAGGTGTGTTAAGTTATGGGTGGTGAAGGTTTAACTCCGCACTGCAGAATTCCGGAATAGCGTGTCTCGGAATGCTAATGTGGCTACCAGTGACTGGAGGCCTGCATGGACCTGATCACTGGGGGTGTCTGCATAAAGCTGCCTGACTCTGTTCAGCTTCATAAGTTCACGTACCTAGTACCGAGTTGGTCCAGATTTGTTGGATGCCTTACCTGGCACAATTCCGAGGAGAATTCCCTGTAGACTGGGATTTTCCCACTGCTCGTAGACCCATATGACCATGCGCTTCCATACACCTGCAGATTCAGCTACTTCCTTCACACTATGGTCTTTGGCAACATGCCAGACGTCTCGGTATGGAGTTGTAGAGGTTCCTAATGGTGTCCTGTGATAACCCATTCCATGCAGCTTGAATATCCTCACACTGCTCCTGCAGATGGTGCGGTAGGGGTGGAGGTGGAGGGACACCAGGCCTTCTGGATGTGTGACCACAAACCGTTCATCTCGGTGCTGACCACGGCGCCTCCACACACGGATTCGTTGGGCGTCTCCACCAAGACTAAAGCGGGACTCGTCACTGAAGATGACCCGCTGCCATTCTGAGTCACTCCATGACAGTCTGGTACGACACCACTGCAGTCTTTGGTGACGGTGACGTGGTGTTAAGGACAGTCGTGGTAACGGTCTGTGTGCATGCAGGCATCTGCCAATGGTGCTGCACTAACAGGATGACTCATGGAGGACACCACTGCTCACTGGATGTCTGCAGTTGTAACGGTTGGGTCAGTCTTTACAGTGATAAGGCCTGGCCATGTCATTAGCATGTCTCAGTACGTGTACCTACCTCAGCATCTCACCTGCTGTTACAGACTGGGGTTTAGAACTGAGGGCTGTCTGGTGAGTTTACTGGCCAGTCAAATTGCCCCTGTGCTCTGTCATGTCTGTAGAACCAGACGTGATGGCTCCAGAGCATGCTACTGTCGTCATCCTGGAATGTGGGAATGTTGATGTTGTGTTCCGCTCAGACATGAAGCACATAGATGGGCTGAAACTGAGAGGAACTTCCTGAAGGGACCGGTGTATCTCTTACCTGCCTGGAGGCTTCATTCATTATCACAGTATTCACAGTGCTGTGTGTCAGACAGATCCTGACCAGTCAGAGACCGGAGCTTTAATCAGACCTGAAACTCAGGAATTTTAATACAGGGGTCCTGCAGGAGTACAAAGACATACCAAGAGGGCGCTATAGCTGCTGGTGTAGCTTTACATGCTTTTCTTGTAGAGGGGGTTGGGTGGGGGGTGGATGGTGGTAACAGTCAACTCTGTGGTAAAGCAATGCCCCCCAAAAAACCATCCCCATACAGAACCCCATTACACTTACTGAGTTACTGTACACCAACACGCTACTTACAGGACACTAACACTACACTTACTGAGTTACTGTACACCAACACGCTACTTACAGCACACTAACACATTACACTTACTGAGTTACTGTACACCGACACACTACTTACAGCACACTAACACATTACACTTACTGAGTTACTGTACACCAACACGCTACTTACAGCACACTAACACATTACACTTACTGAGTTACTGTACACCGACACACTACTTACAGCACACTAACACATTACACTTACTGAGTTACTGTACACCAACACACTACTTACAGCACACTAACACACTACACTTACTGAGTTACTGTACACCAACACGCTACTTACAGTACACTAACACATTACACTTACTGAGTTACTGTACACCAACACACTACTTACAGTACACTAACACATTACACTTACTGAGTTACTGTACACCGACACACTACTTACAGCACACTAACACATTACACTTAATGAGTTACTGTACACCGACACGCTACTTACAGTACACTAACACATCACACTTACTGAGTTACTGTACACCAACACGCTACTTACAGTACACCAACACATCACACTTAATGAGTTACTGTACATCAACACACTACTTACAGCACACTAACACCTTACACTTACTGAGTTACTGTACACCAACACGCTACTTACAGTACACTAACACATTACACTTACTGAGTTACTGTACACCAACACGCTACTTACAGTACACTAACACATCACACTTACTGAGTTACTGTACACCAACACGCTACTTACAGCACACTAACACCTTACACTTACTGAGTTACTGTACACCAACACGCTACTTACAGCACACTAACACATTACACTTACTGAGTTACTGTACACCAACACACTACTTACAGTACACTAACACATTACACTTACTGAGTTACTGTACACCTACACACTACTTACAGCACACTAACACATTACACTTACTGAGTTACTGTACACCAACACACTACTTACAGCACACTAACACATTACACTTACTGAGTTACTGTACACCGACACACTACTTACAGCACACTAACACATTACACTTACTGAGTTACTGTACACCAACACACTACTTACAGTACACTAACGCATTACACTTACTGAGTTACTGTATACCTACACGCTACTTACAGCACACTAACGCATTACACTTACTGAGTTACTGTACACCAACACGCTACTTACAGTACACCAACGCATTACACTTACTGAGTTACTGTACACCTCCACACTACTTACAGTACACTAACACATTACACTTACTGAGTTACTGTACACCGACACGCTACTTACAGCACACTAACACATTACACTTACTGAGTTACTGTACACCAACACGCTACTTACAGTACACTAACACATTACACTTACTGAGTTACTGTACACCGACACGCTACTTACAGCACACTAACACATTACACTTACTGAGTTACTGTACACCGACACGCTACTTACAGCACACTAACACATTACACTTACTGAGTTACTGTACACCGACACGCTACTTACAGCACACTAACGCATTACACTCACTGAGTTACTGTACACCGACACACTACTTACAGTACACTAACACATTACACTTACTGAGTTACTGTACACCTACACACTACTTACAGCACACTAACGCATTACACTTACTGAGTTACTGTACACCTACACGCTACTTACAGTACACTAACACATTACACTTACTGAGTTACTGTACACCGACACACTGCTTACAGTACACTAACACATTACACTTACTGAGTTACTGTACACCGACACGCTACTTACAGCACACTAACGCATTACACTTACTGAGTTACTGTACACCGACACACTGCTTACAGCACACTAACACATTACACTCACTGAACCACTGTCCAGTGCGTGTTAGAACCACTGTGTTTGGGTTCAGACAAGCAGTGTAACTGTGTGTGTCACTGCAGCGCAGAGGAACAGAGCCGCAATGCTTCCGGACATCCTCTGTATTTTCTCATCCCAACCTCTTAACCCAGATTACTCTCCCATGAACACCCACGCTCAGACTGCACAGTACCCCTGCGCTCCTTTGAGAGGTCTGTATAGAACGCTCTGTTCATCACCGCAGGAGACTGGGGCTCTTCTAGAGTTCACTGGCGTCACTCAAATCCAGATTAAAGACCTCCCACCTCGAGGTCACATAGTCTGCTGTGCTTAAAGGGAAACCCCAGCCTCATCTCCACCCGCTGCTTCTGTATCCACCCTAAACTCCACCTGCTGCTTCTGTATCCAACCTTATCTCCACCTGCTGCTTCTGTATCCAACCTTATCTCCACCTGCTGCTTCTGTATCCAACCTCATCTCCACCTACTGCTTCTGTATTCAACCTCATCTCCATCTGCTGCTTCTATATCCATCCTTATCTCCATCTGCTGCTTCTGTATCCAACCTCATCTCCACCTACTGCTTCTGTATTCAGGTAGGTAGGTAGGGTCATAGGTAGCTTGGCTGGTGGGTAGGTATGGTGGTAGGCAGCTAGGTAGATAGATTGGTAGGTAGGTGGATAAGTAGGAATGGGGAAAGGGGGTAGGTAGGTAGGTGGGTAGATAAGTAGGTATGGGTGAACGGGTAGGTAGGTATGGAGGGAGAGAGTTAGGTAGGTCAGTAAATAGGCAGGTAGGTAGGTGGGTAGATAGGGAAGGTGGATGAGTGAGTGGGTAGGCATGGCGGTATGTAAGGAGGGAGGTGTGTAGGTAGGTAGGTAGATAGATTGGTAGGTAGGTGGATAAGTAGGAATGGGGGAAGGGGGTAGGTAGGTAGGTGGGTAGATAGGGAAGGTGGATGGGTAAGTGGGTAGGCATGGCGGTAAGTAAGGAGGGAGGTATGTAGGTAGGTAGGTAGATAGATTGGTAGGTAAGTGCATAAGTAGGTATGGGGAAGGGGTAGGCATGTAGGTAGGTGGATAAGTAGGTATGGGGGGAAGAGGGTAGGTATGTAGGTGGGTAGATAGGGAATGTAAATGAGTGAGTAAGTGGGCATGGCGGTATATAAGGAGGGAGGTGTGTAGGTGGCTTGGTAGGTAGATAGATTGGTAGGTAGGTGGATAAGTAGGAATGGGGGAAGGGGGTAGGTAGGTATGTAGGTGGGTAGATAGGAAAGGTAGATGAGTGAGTGAGTGGGTGGGCATGGCGGTAAGTAAGGAGGGAGGTATGTAGGTAGGTAGGTAGGTAGATAGATTGGTAGGTAGGTGGATAAATAGGAATGGGGGAAGGGGGTAGGTAGGTATGTAGGTGGGTAGATAGGGAAGGTAGATGAGTGAGTGGGTGGGCATGGCGGTAAGTAAGGAGGGAGGGAGGTAGGTAGGTAGGTAGATTATAGGTAGTTGGATAGCCAGGTAGGGAGGGAGTGAGGCAGTCATGTTGCCATGACTACATGTTACTGTGATACTAATATGTTTGCATGATCTGTGTCGCTATGATGGAGTCTGATGGAGTCCTCTCTTTCAGCTTATGAAGGTCTTTGATTACGATACCTTCAGGACCTTCTGCACCTTCAGCTGACCAAACTAACAAGAGCAGTAACGCGGAAGCTGAGCTCCTCTCCAGAGCCTCCACTGTGAGCGTGTGTGTTCAAATCATGGGATTCCCATGCTCAGGTTCTTATGAACTCTATGTTCCCAGGAGGAACCCGTCGCGTCCACTCACGTCTCTTATTTAACAGACGCTCCAGTCTTTTTCTTTATGATCAACACAGAGAGCCAGTAAGACTAATGAGACTCTCATTCCACAGAATGGGGTTTCACTCCATGGTCCTTGTGTGCGGTAATTGTGCAGAAGACGATGGGGATTAGGTTGAGTGCTTCTTGAGGGAAGGAAGACAAATAAGGAGAGAGACTGGAGACAGAAAAGGGAGAGAGACAGCCGAGCCGGTGGGGGCAGTAAGTGAAGCGTTTGATGTGGACGGCTCGGGGCAGAGCAGCTGGAATGTCTGGGGTCTGCAGGGGTCACGGCAGAGACACATCCACTGCAGCCCAAGCCAGCAGCATGTGAGCATCCCCACCCCCACCATACACTACCGCAGGGGGTATGCGGTACAGTTGCAGTGGCTGGTATCGCTCAGTCGTATCGCTGGTAGAATCGGTGATCCGTATTTTCCCAGATCTCAGTGGGAATGTCGGAGACTGAGCAGATCAGCTTTATTAGAAGGCCGTCGTACCTGTTAGCTGGTCTTCATCAGATGCGTGTTCCTCCGGTATCCGTATTTACAGTCAGCAGCATCTGATAAGAAGGTACTGATGTGGTTCTGGTCCTGAAGGTATTTATAACCGGGGTGAGCTGTATCAGCCGCCCTGAACACGTCCCTGCTGTTTGCACAGTAAACCAGCGAGGTGGGGTAGACGTGCTGTGTGGGCAATGAGGGTTAGGAAGCTTCGGCCTTGTTCACCACTTAGAGAACCCTGGGAACCTAAACCTGTGTTCTCCCTAATAAGGTTAATCTGGTGCTAGGTAAACTTTATCTGTACACCAACATCGATCCTTCATCCCTTCATTCACCAACATCGATCCTTCATCCCTTCATTCACCAACATCGATCCTTCATCCCTTCATTCACCAACATCGATCCTTTATCCCTTCATTCACCAACATCGATCCTTCATCCCTTCATTCACCAACATCGATCCTTTATCCCTTCATTCACCAACATCGATCCTTCACCCCTTCATTCACCAACATCGATCCTTCATCCCTTCATTCACCAACATCGATCCTTCATCCCTTCATTCACCAACATCGTTCCTTCATCCCTTCATTTACCAACATCGTTCCTTCATCCCTTCATTCACCAACATCATTCCTTCATCCCTTCATTCACCAACATCGTTCCTTCATCCCTTCATTCACCAACATCGATCCTTCATCCCTTCATTCACCAACATCATTCCTTCATCCCTTCATTCACCAACATCGATCCTTCATCCCTTCATTCACCAACATCCTTCCTTCATCCTCTCATTAACCAACATCATTCCTTCATCCCTTCATTCACCAACATCGATCCTTCATCCCTTCATTCACCAACATCCTTCCTTCATCCTCTCATTTACCAATATCATTCCTTCATCCCTTCATTCACCAACATCGATCCTTCATCCCTTCATTCACCAACATCGTTCCTTCATCCCTAAACCCCTCCATTCACCAACATCGATCCTTCATCCCTTCATTCACCAACATCGATCCTTCATCCCTTCATTCACCAACATCCTTCCTTCATCCTCTCATTAACCAACATCATTCCTTCATCCCTTCATTCAGCAACATCGTTCCTTCATCCCTTCATTCACCAACATCGTTCCTTCATCCTCTCATTAACCAACATCATTCCTTCATCCCTTCATTTACCAACATCGTTCCTTCATCCCTTCATTTACCAATATCGTTCCTTCATCCCTTCATTCACCAACATCGATCCTTCATCTCTTCATACTCCAACATCATTCCTTCATTCACCAACATTGTTCCTTCATCCCTTCATACACCAACATCGTTCCTTCATCCCTTCATTCACTAACATCGTTCCTTCATCCCTTCATTCACCAACATTGATCCTTCATACCTTCATTCACCAACATCGATCCTTCATCCCTTCATTCACCAACATCGATCCTTCATTCACCAACATCAATCCTTTATCCAACCATTCACCAACATTGTTCCTTCATCCCTTCATTCACCAACATCGTTCCCTCATCCCTTCATTCACCAACATCGTTCCCTCATCCCTTCGTTCACCAACATTGATCCTTCATCCAATCATTCGCCAACATCAATCCTTCATTCACCAACATCGATCCTTCATCCAATCATTCCTTTATCTGTACACCAACATCATTCCTTCATCCCTTCATTCCTTTATCCATCACCGGCATTGTTCCTTCATCCCTTCATTCCTTTATCCATTACCAACATTGTTCCTTCATCCCTTCATTCCTTTATCTATTACCAACATTGTTCCTTCATCCCTTCATTCCTTTATCTATTACCAACATTGTTCCTTCATCCCTTCATTCCTTTATCTATTACCAACATTGTTCCTTCAACCCTTTATTCCGTTATGCATAAACCAACATTGTTCCTCCAACCATTCCTATATTCAGGCATGCGTTCCTCCATCCGTTTGTTCACCTGTCGTTCAGTTTGCATGTCTGTTTGTCAGTCCCCTCCCAGGCTGCTTTACTCTTCTACACACAGCTCTATTCTTCCATCACTTCTACTTAGCGTCTGAATAAAGAGCTGGTGGAGTCCCCCTATTAAACATGTGGCTGGTTGTGTACACACACACGTTCATGCACCAAGTACCAAGTACAGGAGACGCGCTGTGGCTCTGAGGAGATCAGCTTAGACCTCAGTGCGTTAAGACCCATCACAGGAAGCTGGTTAGGAGCCGGAATCTGCTCTGCACTGCGAGGTGTTAGTGGAGGGCGGCTCTGAGACTGGATCCAGAGAAGTGAGAGAGTGCAGGCACTGACAGAGCACGGCCTAAACCAGCCTGACACTAATCTGCTTCTCCCTACAGCTCACACTGTTCTGACTATGGGAAAGTTCCCTCACAGCCTTCAGGCTCCGCTCAGACAAACAGTGGGGGGGGGCTTCTCTTCAACCTGCATGGCCAGCGAGCGTGTTCTGTGTCCAGGCATGCGTGGGGTCAGACTCTGTGACCTGAGGAGATATAAAGTCACGGTAACAGCTGTTCTCTTCTCTAAACAGATGTCAGTGCGCGAGACACAGAGAGACAGTGTGCAGAGCTGCCGGTGGACGAGCAGTAACTCAGAACCACACTGTTAACCTGCACACTGTACAGCCTCCCACGTCCAGGTCTCCCACACCTCCACAGTTCAGTCTTAGGAGCTGGTTTACCCTTTCCCTGCTTCTTCTCACCATCCAAATAATCCCCAACACATTCAGGGATGTTGAGGTTCTGGGGTGGTCAGTCCATTGAACACCAGCAGCTTCTCAGTGAGGAGCTTCCTGAACATCTACACATCCTTTCAGACCTCCATAGCACTGAGGTGTCTTCTCACAGTGGGAGGATGGACAGAGACACCTGTGGATGTTCTGAGAGCTGGAGCAGCTTGATGTTCTCCTGTCTCTCAGCTTTAAGTGCTGGTTATCTGATGGGGACAGTGTTGGGGGTCTGCCAGGTGGTGCATGGTTGGTGATGTATTGTGTTTTTTGCTGTTTGCTGAGTGTTTTGCGTAGACTGGACAGACGGTGGTGTGCAGTGTGTTTTCTAAATACAGGCCTCGTTCTTTTCAGCCCTCCTTTTACCGAGCAACGAGGCAAATCAAGCTGTCTGTCCTTAGCACTACACTGTCTGAACGAGTGAGTGTGTGTAAATGTGAGAGTGTCAGTGTGTATATAATTTATGTGTGTGTGTGTGTTTGTGTGTGTGTATAAGTGTGTTTGTGTGAGTTTGTGTATGTATGACTGTGACTGAGGGTGTATGCGAGAGTTGGAATGTGTAATTCTGTTTGTTTCTAAGCGTGTGTGTGTTTGTGTGTATGTGACAGTGAGTGTGTGTGTGTGTGTGAATGTGAGTGTGTGTGTGAATGTGAGTGTGTGTGTGTGTGTATGTGACAGTGAGTGTGTATGTGAATGTGTGAATGTATGTGTGTGTGTGTATGTGTGAGTTTGTGTGTGTGTGTAAGCCTTAGTGTGTGTGTTTGTGTGCATGTGAGTTTGTGTGAGTATGTGTGTGTGTGTGTGTGTGTATGTATGTGACAGTGTGTGTGTGTGTGTGTGTGTGTGTGTGTGTATGTGACAGTGAGTGTGAGTGTGTGTGTGTGTGTGACAGTGTGTGTGTGTGTGTGTATGTGACAGTGTGTGTGTGTGTGTGTGTGTGTGTGTGTGTGTGTGTGTGTGTATGTGACTGTGTGTATGTGTGTGTGTGAATGTGAGTGTGTGTGTGTATGTGACAGTGTGAGTGTGTGTGTGTGTGT
>JAMWET010000448.1:0-15736 GCA_024036415.1 Prochilodus magdalenae
CCTTGTATCTAATACTGCATATGGTTCTCCCTTCTGGATTCTGCCACCTTCACTAAGATGAGATGTAACATGTGCACACCCATACAGACACAAATTTCACTCACCCAACACATACACACCCTTTCTCACATGACCTCAGCACACAAGATAGAATAAGGACAGACCTTATATAGTCAGCCTGATCCTTAAAATGATCACACAGGGGGTTCTTCTCCAATGACAACTCCACCAGCTTCAAGCCTTTCAGCTTGTCCAGCTCTCTTTCAGACTTTAACTGTAGAGGACAGATGTTGTTTAAGGAAAACAAAAAAAATCAGCACTTTTAAAAGAAGAAGGGACAGAATTTTAGGCCTGTAACAAACAGCTTCATACCTCATTGAATGAAAGATTCAGAATCTTCAGATTCCGTACTTTGTTGACAATTTCAGCAAGGTCATCAAGCTTGTACAACCTGTTGTTGCTTAGGTTTAAACAAACCAGCTGTGAAGAGGAAAAAAAGAGAGATGAAGTGCTCACGTTTTTTGCACATATCCTTCATAATGTAAAGATTCAGTGTACCACGGTAGTATTACAGTTTTACAACATATGTAAAATGTAAAATTACATTAAATTAATAAATAATTTTTAAATAATACAAATATTAAAAGATTATTAAAAAATAAAATAAAATGACTTTAATTTCAGACTGAAGATACCTGTGCATATTTAAAAATACATACCTTGTACCCATACTTGCCTGTAATTTTTCTTGATACTTTGACCAAAGCATTTGCTTTGGTGCTATCATCAATGTAGAATACTACTCTGTTGCCATCTGTATGGTACTGTATACAGACGGAAAAAAAAGGAAAGGGGGTTAGGTATAAGCCACACTTCCATATAAATAAAAACAATGAAATGTAACTATTCTATTACTATTCAGGAATACTATTATTTCTTTACCTGTATAGCATGGAACGGCATGGTGCATCGACTCTGAAGTGCAGAGAGAAGCCACTGCTTCTCATATTTTTTCCCATAAGGGAATCTGTAGGGAGTCAAACGGTTACTTATGGTTAAGTACAAGCTAAATAAAGTAGAACCATTCAAAAACACATACTACAACAACAACTCCCAAACAACAAAAAGTACTTGTGTACTCACAGTTATCTTAAACCAGGTCTTACGGCCTCCACCTCCTCCTCCATCTCCACCAACGCTACTGCTACCACCAGCGCCGCCACCACCTCTTCCACCACGGCCCCTGTTGTGGTTTCCACCATCTCCTCATACCAATCAATCACATGCTGTAATGTCAACCATGTCCTAGAGCTGGGCAATAGAGGCCAAAAATCTCAGTTCATTATGGTAATATACAACAGACAATAAGGCAGGCCAAACTGACCTTTTTTGAACAGGGCGACAGAGCAGGGAAATACCTGGCTCATCAAGTGAGAGCTGCCAGAACATCTAGATTAATTCCCTCAATTAAGTCCCCAGCTAACGAAATCCTTTTTAACCCCAAGGAAATTAATCAGGTCTTTGCAGATTTTTATACCAACCTCTACACTTCGAGTCACCACTCCTCCATAGGTACTTCCCTAGATTTCTTAGACCAGATACAGTTTACCCATGTTAACATTGATTTGTATGAGATGATGGGAGCCCCCATCTCCACAGCAGAGGTCATGGAAGCGATTAAGTCCCTTAAGGGGGGTAAATCTCCCGGTCCGGATGGCTTTTCGGCCGAATTTTACAAAGAGTTCTCCTCTGTGTTGGCTCCCATTTTGGTAAGGGTCTTTAATGACTCATTGCTAAATGGGAAGCTCCCTCAATCGCTGACGGAGGCTTCATTGTCCCTTCTTCTCAAAAAAGACAAAGACCCAACTCTCTGCAGCAGTTATAGGCCAATCTCACTTCTTAATGTTGATTTTAAAATTCTTTCTAAGATCCTGGCCATACGGCTGCAACAGGCTATGCCAGGCCTGATCCATCAGGATCAGACTGGCTTCATGCAGGGGCGCCATTCTTTTTTTAACACAAGACGTTTATTAAACATTCTTTACTCTCATTCTTCACACAGTCCTGAATTTATAGTCTCACTAGATGCCGAAAAAGCATTTGACAGAGTGGAATGGGATTACTTGTTTTGCATCTTAGACAAATTTGGCCTGCCGCCTGGGTTTATTGCCTGGATTCGTTTGCTATATGCTTCTCCGACTGCCTCAGTTTGCACTAACGGTGTGCAGTCTCCACCCATTCGCTTACAAAGAGGCACACGCCAAGGTTGTCCAATGTCCCCACATCTTTTTAATTTAGCCATCGAGCCACTGGCAATCTTCTTGCGTAAGATGGAAGGATTTCAGGGAATTGAGCGCTTCCACCTATCTCATAAGGTATCACTGTATGCTGATGATCTTCTGCTTTATGTATCTGATCCTTCTACGTCACTTCCCAATATTCTCAGCATATTGAAAAGGTTTGGGCCCATCTCAGGTTATAAACATAATCTACATAAGAGTGAACTGTTTCCCGTTAACCAGGCAGCACGTAACCTTTCATTGTCATCGTTCCCCTTTAAAATAGCCCTAGATGGGTTCACTTATTTGGGGATCAGCTTTACCAGACATTTTTCTGATTTATTTAGGACCAATTTCAGCCCTATATTGGACTCCATCAAATCAGATGTCATGCGCTGGTCCAATCTTCCCATATCCCTTGCTGGCCGGGTGAACCTAATCAAAATGAAATTCCTGCCCAAACTGCTTTATCTTTTTCAACATATCCCCATTTTGATTCGTAAGGCATTTTTCTCTAATATTGACAAGATTTTGTCCTCTTTCCTTTGGGGAAATAAACCTGCACATCTGCGTATATCAGTTTTACAGTTGCCTGCCTTGGATGGTGGCCTTGCCTTACCAGATTTTAGGCGCTATTACTGGGCGTGCAACTTTATCAAACTTCTTTTTTGGTCAAACACTGGCTTGCTGTGTGACTGTCCTCTTTGGGCACAAGTGGAGTTGGCTTCGGCGAGTAGCTCTCTTTGGTCTGTGATTTGTTCGCAGCTCCCACTTCCATTTAGGGGAATATCGGAAAATCCTGTGGTGCTAAATTCTATTAAAATTTGGTCTCAGTTTAGGAAATACTACGGGTTTCAAGGTGGCTCGGTTTTGGCCCCGATCTTGCATAACCACCAATTTCCTCCATCCCATACAGACAGAGCGTTTGGCATTTGGCATGATAAAGGTATCCTTAAAATTGAGGATCTATATATAGATGGTGTTTTTGCATCTTTTTCAGAGCTTGCTCAAAAATATAGTTTACCCCAAACCCACCTTTTTCGATATTTCCAGGTTCGTCATTTTGTACAGCGCTCTTTTCCTGATTTCCCCAATAGACCTCCAAAATCATATTTTTTTTAGTGCTGGATATTAATAGCAAGGGTTTGATATCATCCATATATAAGCTGATCCACCAGCCTGTAACTGATCCTATTCTACCTCTTAGACAGACATGGGAGCAGGGCCTGGGCATTACTATATCTGATGACCAATGGTCACAAGTTCTTTGTCGGTACATACCTCTTCTATCCGTCTTAGACACCCTGTAATACAGTTTAAAGTCCTACATCGACTTCATCTAACCAATGATAAACTTGTAAAGATGTTTCCTGACAAAGTGGATTCATGCCCTCGCTGTCATCAGTCTCTGATGCTGATCATCCTTACATGTTTTGGTTTTGTCCTGCCCTCTCAACTTTTTGGACAGAGGTGTTCAATACACTGCAGCATGCCCTCGCAGCTCCCTTGTCACCAAACCCCTTGTCTGCACTGTTCGGTGTAGTGTCGACGGCTGGTATAGCACCTGCTAAACAGCGAGTAGTAGCCTTTACAAACTTGTTGGCTAGACGGGCTATTCTTTTTAAATGGAAACAAGTGTCCCCCCCAACCCATAATTTATGGCTCCAGGAGATCATTAGGCACATTAACCTGGAAAAACTTTCTTGTCTTAAAGCAGGTTCCATTCGTTCTTTTCAAGAGACATGGACTGCTCCGTTTTCTGTGTTTTGTAGTTACGATGTCCAGCCGGAGTGAACTGACTCTACCCACTGTTTTGGTGGCATGAAAAGGAAGCTTTTTTAAATACTTGACGGATAGTTTATCTCTTCCAATGTGCTCAGTTTCCTTTCTAACTTTGGGTATCTCTCTCCCCCCCCTTTCCATTCTAATTAATTTATTATTTATTTATTTATTTACTAAGACTTAAACACTTTATTATTTAACAATTCTTTGTTGGGGTTCTTTTATTTTTATTTATTTATTTATTTTTATCTGTTTTTTTATTATTATTATTATTATTTGTTTTATTTATTTATTTATTTATTTATTTATTTATTTATTTTGTTAATGTGCATGTGGGTGTATGTGTTGCTGTTGTTGTTGTTGTTGCGTATGTATGTATGTGTGTGTGTGTGTACGTGTAAGCTTGTACAGGGGTCAATTAAGATTCCATCGAGAAGTGCTGCAAATAAGGGCCATAGTGCCAGGTTGTGTTCTCCCGATATTTACTACTCTTTTCGATTGTTCTATGTTTCATTATTTTGTTTTGTACTGATCCCTTAATGTTTAAATTGCAATAAAAAGAGTGAAAAAAAAATCATCCAGAGTCTCAAATTCTGTGATGTTATGGTTACCCAACTTAAATGCCACACCTGATTTGCATTACACGTCGTGCTTCTCCCTTGGCATCAACATTCTCTGCTCTAGTTTCTTACAATTGACGCCATGGACCTGGTTTAAGCTGAACTTCTTACAAAGTGCTGCTGGAAAAGAATGTCCCTAAGAAAGCTGACTAAGTCAAGCTGGCTAGGTCAAGCTGGCTTTCGCTTTGATAAACATCTGCCACGGCACAAGAGAAGACACGTTCACACGTAGCTAACGTGTACCCCAGCTATCCTGCTCAGCTAACAACTCACACGCAAGAACATATACTAAATGGGTTGTAGCACAGTTAATATGTGATACTCCTGACTGTGTTCCCTAATATTAACTAACTTGTATAGGAGTCTTAACGGTATCGCTAGCCAGCAGTTTAACGATACACAGATTGCTAGCTAGTTAGCATTTTGCTAGCTAAATAGCACTGAGCTAAGGCTAACAACGAACCGACACAGTTGGCTAAGCAACGTCTGCTTTAGCTCATGTTTACCCGGAAAGTAAAAATGACATACCTACATATTTAACACTAGTTTTACCACCTATAAGACAAATTTGGACTGTGCTGGTGCTAGGCTAACAAGCTAACTTATTTACTTACCGTTGTAGTACCGCGGTTCGTCTGCTGTCGCCATCTTACGTTTAATAACTTCCCAGTGCGCCTGCTACTTGAAATGGAACTTCGCCGAATTCTAAAGTTTGCATTGTGTCGTGTACCAGTTGTCATGGAGTAGCTCAGAATGGCAGTGGGTCATCCTCAGTGACGTGTCCCGCTATTGTCCTGGTCTGACACATTCTGTACATCTGGGTGTATATGTTCTTTTAATGATGAGTGTAAATCAATAAATACATGTGCTTTGACAAAGTACAGATAGACCACCGAGTGGTCCTTTCATATCATGCTAGTGTCTCTAAAAACCCAGTAATGAACAGTTACATGGTTGGGATGTAAACAAAGTGGTGCTGGGAATAAGACGTCCACCTCAAAAAGCTCCCTCACTGAAAGTTACTGCATGAAATGGTTTTAAACATACTACCTGGTGTCTGACACACTGTGTTATGATAGTGCTGTGATCCAAATCTGTCCTAAAACATAATTTAATCCCTTTATGTAAATGTATTCATGGCCGAGGAATGCATGATGGTATTCTAAACCAGAATAAACTTAACTAATTTATCAACTTCAACATTACATATCATTGCTGTTCAAAGACAAAAAAGTATCTCCAAAATGAATTTGAATGTAAGTCAATGGACTTCTACCCGAGTGGTTTCGGGTCATTTCTGTCGGTCCATTTATCATGAAATTGTCACACAGTGTAAATGGCAGATTCTGTGTTCAAATAAAGCAGAGATGTAAAAATAAACCAAAATGGAGATACATGAGATACATTTGGACAGTGGTGGATATAAACTCAGATGACTCATGTAGGCTCAGTGGTGGTATATAATAATGGCTGTATTAGATTAGATTAGATTAGATTCAACTTTATTGTCATCGTGCAGAGTACAGGTACAGAGCCAATGAAATGCAGTTAGCATCTAACCAGAAGTGCAAGTACAGTATTATTTACATAAAGAGCCGTAATAATAAATATATACATATATAAGCATCTCTATATACATATATATGAATGTATAGAGCATGAATGTTTCAACTGTAAGAGTAGTGCAAGTAGACAGTATGTACACAATGAAAATAACATCTGAGGTAGAGATAATATGAAAACAGTATGTAAACATGAGTGTACAGTAGGCTTGGTGATGAATAAAGTGCATTAACAGTACAGAAGGTGCGAGGATGCAGTAGAGGGAGTGCAATGTAAATTAAAGTGCCCGTGCAGCGTTCATGAGACACACAGCCTCCTGAAAAAAACTGTTCTTAAGTCTGCTGGTGCGGGAGCAGAGGCTCCTGTAGCACCTGCCAGATGGGAGGAATCATGGTGAAAAGACCATGATTCGGGTGGGAAACGTCCTTAATGATATTCCTCGCCCAGCCCTGGCAGCACTTATGAATGATGTCCTGAATAGTGGGTAACTGGGTGCCTGTGATGCGTTGAGCCATTTTCACCACTTTCACCATTTTCATCATTCAGGCACATTTTGGTGCCTGAATGCTTGGTCCCTCTCATCCTTAGCCCGGAGCGTGTGGCGTCCATGATTTCCAAATCGACCACAGGACACTTTTGCACCTCAGTCCACCTTAATCAACCTCAGGCTCAGAGACAGGGGTCGGTGTTTCCGGATCTGTTTCTCTCTTCTGTTATGAAATGCGTTTATGGATGCAGCGGCAAACTGCGTTCACTGAGTCCTCTAAGAGAAACTCCCAAGCTGAGAATCATTATTATTGTTGCACTGTTAAACTTTTATACTCGCACAGTCTTTCACAGTGTGGTGAAGTCCTCCCCATCTTCTGAAACACTCCGCCTCTCAAAGATGCTCTTTTTTGATACCTGAACATGTGACTGACAGTGTGGTGAACTCCCCCCCATCTTCTGAAACACTCCGCCTCTCAAAGATGCTCATTTTTGATACCTGAACAGTTAACCTTACCAGTCCGTTGTTGCTTAGATCCCAGGACTTTTCAAAGATGTTGCTGGTATTAAATATAAAATGAAAATTAATTAACAACAAATAAAAAAAGAATAGCTGTACCCAGAAGGAAATGTGGAATTCCAGTGCTATTGGGAAGGCAGATAAAGTTTACCAGGTACGATAAATGATCGTTTACACTGATATGGGCAATATTTATTGAGCTACACATTCAGAAGTAGTGTACACAACAAACCAGAGGTCTCAGCATAGAGCTGTAGAGGTTCCTAATGGTGTTCTGTGATAATCCATCCCATGCAGTTTAAATAATCTAACACGGTTCCTGTAGGTTGTGTTTTAGGAGTGGAGGTAGAGTGACACCAGGCCTTCTGGAAATGTGACATGTGACAACAAACCGTTCATCTTGGCGCTCACTAACGGTACCTCCACACATGGGTTCATTTGGTCATCTCCAGCATAACAGAAGCAGGACTTGTCACTGTAAATGACCCGTTGCCTTTTCATTACATTTCGTTACAATCTGGCACGACACCAGTGCAGTCTTTGGTGTTGTTGGCGTGGTGTTGAGGGAAGTTGTCAGAAAGGTCTGTGTGCATGTACTTCTGCATTGTGCAGCCGTCTACCAATGGTACTGGCACTAACAGAATGACTCATGGAAGACATCAGTGCTCGCTGAATGTCCACAATCGTGACTATTGGTTCAGTCGGATACAGTGGTAAGACCCATCTCTGCTTGCGCCATAAAACTTGAATCAGTAGAATGTCTCACATGTCAAACATCCCCACCAAGTTTCCTTCCTGTCAGCTGAGTGCAATTATTTGTGCGACCGTTCTTTTGATGTGCTTGGTGTGGCTCAGCAGTTAACACCACTGCCCTCCAGGGAGCTACCACCCCATGTGGGAGATGGGGGTTTAAATCCCAGTCTAGGTAGCAAATGCTGAGCTACATCAATAAGAGGTCTTGGGCAGGACTCCTAACACTACTAGACTATGAACAAATGTGTGGAATTCCCCTTCAATTGAACTGACAGACCTTAGCTGGCATGGAAGTGCATTTCTGTAATAACATAGAAAGTAAAAATGCTTGTTTTCTATGTGTAACACAGTGGAAGCAATGAGAACAATAAACCTTACATGAGAATTGTATCTTCATGATTGGTTTACCAGTTGAAATTGTGCTCTGCCATTACATTGGCATGCCAAAATTCATGGGATAGCAGTATGTAAACTGATTCTCTTGACTTCAGTTGGATGGTGGAAACCTAAAAACCATGTTCACACATCAAATCAAACCAAACTGCCCAAATGGGTAAATGTGCGTCGTTCAGCAATTTAAAAAAGACTGTGGTGGGTCGTTGACCCTGGAAAAATTAAATGCCTGCTTACCCCCAGGGTTCTGCCAGCCCTGAACAGCCAGTACAATCATCATAAGTCCTAAAATGTTAAAAACAAATAAAAGTGAGCAAAGCAACAAATTGATAATGTAGACATTGCTGTATGCTGCCAGAGGTCTGTCGCAGTGATTAGCTGGCAATTTGGGCAGAATTCTTTGAGAACTTTTGAAACTGAAATTTTCTCCACTGAACCCAGATGTGGTCAATGAGCCACAACAGAAGTCAGAATGTTGCTTCGTTGGTTTAGAATTGGAGCTACGAGGCTAATAGAACTCAATAATCAGCCAAGGTTTTCTGTAGAATTCAGATCTTCATTAACTTAACTCAATGTAGTGACTCGACAATAAGGTCAATATGGTCAGTATGGTCAATACACTGTATTGTGAATTGTTGTAAGCTATAAAAACTCAAATTAATTGTGCAGGGGGTTGATTGAACAAATCTACATGATGGCTGTGATATTGCGTCTATGTTAAACACTGACCAAAACCAATCAATCAATCAATCAAGTAGTGACCTCTTTTCTTACCCAAATTAAGATTCTGAAATCAGGCACATGATCTTTGATAAACAGTTTTACGAACAACAGAATAATAAACAAAATCACACCTAATGTGCGGCTCGAACCCACATCCCTGAGATCATGAAACTGGTTCCACTATACAACTAATATTACCTTTGGTGTTATCAGTCTGCATTGAGGCAGATAGCATTGTCCTAGCATCCACCACACCTAGAGTCATCACTGGACTTTTCCGTACAAGTCATACGCCTAGTGACATTTGGTAGTGACGATGGGTGTGGCTGTTTTAGCTGAATGCATTTTTTACAATTAGTGAAGATGCCTTGCCATTCCAGGGCTGTATTTTTCACGTGAATTGGTTTTCAGGCTAAACGGTTTGCAAGCAACAGAAGACTAAACAAGCCTACGCCCAACGTGGGGCTCGACCCCATGCTCTACCGACTGAGCTAGCCGGGCAACTGCTCAGGAGGTTTTCCACAATTGACTCTGGCCATGAATCAAGATAAAAGTGTGAGTGCATTGCAAATGCATGCTTTGGTTTACAGCTTTCTCGTATCGGTTAGCTCTGGGGCCAAACAAAGCTTTGTGGCAGTCTCTGTGGCGCAATCGGTTAGCGTGTTCGGCTGTTATTATTTTCCTCCAATCAAAGTCCTTTATTTCTATCCATGAAAGTTAGATGTTTTCCAATCCATCTCTGCCAGTCTGTTTTTCACTTTTTAATTGAAATTTGCACAACTTGTTGGCCACAAAGCCAAGGTCCAAGCTCCACAAGCAAAAAGTTGCCGTACCCCAGATTCGAACCGGGGTTGCTGCGGCCACAACGCAGAGTACTAACCACCATACGATCACGGCTCGCCACCGGCCCGGTGCAGCACTGTGGCTTCTCTTTCCTTATAAAACTCATCTTGGTCCACATGAGCGCGATGCCATGGTTTTCACCGTCAGATCATTCAGCCACATACGCAAGACCAGGATTTAAAAAGTCGAGACTGGACTAAGGTTTTGTTGAGGACTTTGGGTTACATGAACATAACACAGGACTGTAGGATTCCAGAAGGTCAGGTTAACGTGTGGCTCAGCTTTAAAAGCACAACTGCCCCGTGTGAGGATCAAACTCACGACCTTCAGATTATGAGACTGACGCGCTACCGACTGCGCTAACAAGGCTACCGTTGGCAATTCTAAACTTTGCGGCACAGCAGCCTTGTGATTAAATAGGATGCCTAGGCACTTGACAAGTAATACATGGGAACAAATTAGCCAATCCCATATCTCTCAAGCACCCTAACTTTTTTCGTCAGTCAGCAAATCAGAGTTTGATCAGACCTTTCCCATGGCACAGCCTAGTGCTGCAGATTCACTTGTCAGCTCAATGCCTCCAGGTTGATCAACACAAGCTGTTCAGCTGGATTCTCCCACGTATGCCCATCTCAACCTTTCTTAGCTCTTGGTTGGATTGTTCCATAACATCTTTGTCATACATGGAACATCTGTTTCTGAGGAAAGTTTGGAAACAAATCAGAGTTCACTTTAGGAGCCAGAGCCAAGTCTCGCAGGTGGATCACTCCATTGCCTGTCTCAGGTTTGCTCAAAAAAATGTCTTTAGGTTCCTTCTCCCACATACACTGTACTTCCACACCTGCAACAAAGACACTCAATTCATTTTCTTTTTGAAGGAAAGCTTTGTCCATGCTCTTGCGCCATGGAGGGGCCAATGCAAAAGATGAGTTCTTAAAACGTGAGATAGAAAGACAGTTAGATGCTGGAAAACAACGGGAGACGAGCCAACCAGGAGTCGAACCTAGAATCTTCTGATCCATAGTCAGACACGTTATCCAATGCGCCACTGGCCCCCACGGTAAAACTGACTCAAGGGTTTATGGTGAAAAGGTAATCTAGTGTACACTTTGACAACAACAGGCTGCCTTTCCTGCACCACCGTGAGCAACGTTGGCATCCAAGAAGTACTCAGTAAAAACGTGCCATGACCTGAAATCATCCAAGGAGTACTCAGTAAAAACGTGCCATGACCTGAAATCATCCAAAGAGTACTCAGTAAAAACCTGCCATGACCTGAAATCATCCAAAAAGTGCTCAGTAAAAACCTACCCTGACCTGAAATGGGTCCAAGGATGCAATATAGAGTCCCAGCAGTTAAAAACCCAGTGCAAACAACTTCCCATACCGGGAGTCGAACCCAGGCGAAAACCAGGAATCCTAACCGCTAGACCATATAGGACCGCTAGCTATATTAGGAGCCCTACAGGAAACTGTGCACATCCCACAGATTGACCACAGTATGTAGAAAGGAATATGATATCTAGGCTGCAGGGCAATCCCTGTTGTCCAAGATGGTTTTAATTCTGGCTGGTGCAAGGGAGCATTTGTCTGCACCGTCCTCCAATCAGAGTCGGTTATTTCTATCCATGAAAGTTAGATGTTTTCCAATCCATCTCTGCCAGTCTGTTTTTCACTCTTTAATTGAAATTTGCACAACTTGTTGGCCACAAAGCCAAGGTACAAGCTCCACAAGCAAAAAGTTGCCGTGACCCGGATTCGAACCGGGGTTGCTGCGGCCACAACGCAGAGTACTAACCACTATACGATCACGGCTCGCCACCGGCCTGGTGCGGCACTGCGGCTTCTCTTTCCTGATAAAACTCATCTTGGTCCACATGAGCGCGATGCCATGGTTTTCACCGTCAGATCATTCAGCCACATACGCAAGACAAGGATTTAAAAAGTTAAGACTGGACTAACGTTTTGTTGAGGACTTTGTGTTACATGAACATAACACAGGACTGTAGGATTCCAGAAGGTCAGGTTAACGTGTGCCTCAGCTTTAAAAGCACAACTGCCCTGTATGAGGATCGAACTCACGACCTTCAGATTATGCAACTGACGCGCTACCGACTGCGCTAACGAGACTCCTGTTGGCAAACCTAAACTTTGCGGCACAGCAGCCTTGTGATTAAATAGGAAGCCTGCTGCGATAGCTGGTGCCAGCAGCATCAGGTAAAAGGCACTTGACAAGTAATACATGGGAACAACTTAGCCAATCCCGTATCTCTCAAGCACCCTAACTTTTTTCGTCAGTCAGCAAATCAGAGTTTGATCAGACCTTTCCCATGGCACAGCCTAGTGCTGCAGATCCACTTGTCAGCTCAATGCCTCCAGGTTGATCAACACAAGCTGTTCAGCTGTCTTTTCCTGTGTTGAAATCTATTTCTGGCCAAGACTGAGCATCTTAAAAAATACAGTGGAACTTGTAAGACCTCAGCAACCTAAGTTTGTCAGCCACAACCCAAAGCTCATGGTTTCAAAGGCACGTACAGGGGTTTAAACCATCCCCTTTTGTTCAGGCAACGGATGTCTTAGGTGTATTCAGATTGATCCTCATTGTGCATGCAACTGTCTTGGGATTACATTCTATGTCGACTCCCAAACTGCCGGACGTGTTCACATAGAATGTTGATTGGCCACTGTGTGGCAAGTGCAGACTTGGTGGGCCAAACATGTGCAGCATGTATAGATTAAACAAGCTTGTGAAGTTATTAGAGGGAGCAGCCAAGCTTAGCTGGCTTTGTGTAAATAGGTCGATATTAAAGAATCTTGCAACGGTCGAACATGGAAGCAAAGGATGTGTTCAAGCAGGGTGCCTACAATGGACCTGCCACAGGCACAGTACGCTGCGTACCAGTGAGCTACATGCCCTGGACAAAGGCTAAAGAGTATGAAATGTGAGGCAAGAGCAACGCAGCCCTTGCAAAAGAAGGGCATTGGGCAAGAAGTACGGGCAATCAAGGGGAAAGTGTTTGCCGTTGATTTGAAGGCGTTTTGTTAAAGGCACGAGCGGGGCTTGAACCCGCGATCTTCGGTTTACAAGACCGACGCCTTGCCACTTGGCCACCGCGCCTCAACACCTGGAGGGTGTTCAAGTTGATTGCACAGGAGCATAGTGTCTTAAACTCTGTGAAGTCTATAAAGCTCTGAGTGCTTTGGCTGTCCAAGCCCTCATAGTCAAACTGTTTAAATGTGTCTACACCAATTTGGAGAGCAAACCAAGGGACTTGCTGGGGATTGAACCCAGGACCTCATACACGCAAAGAGCAAACCAATGGAGATGCTGGGGATTGAACCCAGGACCTCATACATGCGAAGCATGCGCTCTACCACTGAGCTACATCCCCAACACAAAGAAGATGCTGGATGACGTGGAAGAACAATGCTGCAAATGAACATTTGCAGCACAATACAGCTCCTGTTGTCTTGCACTTCAGCAAGCAGAAAGCTCTTTCTGCACAACACTGAGCATCCTAAAACGGACAGTGGAACTTGAAATACCTCAGCAAACCGCTTTAGTTTCTCAGCCACAACCCAAAGCTCATAGTATCAAAGGCATGTACAGGGGTTTAAACCATGCCCTTTTGTTCAGGCAACGGATGTCTTAGGTGTATTCGGATTGATCCTCATTGTGCATGCAACTGTCTTGGGATTACATTCCATGTCCACTCCCAAACTGCAGGACATGTTCACATAGAGAGAATGTTCATTGGCCACTGTGTGGAAAGTGCAGACTTGGTGGGCCAAACATGTGCAGCATGTATTGATTAAAAGAAGCGTGTGAAGTTGTTATTAGAGGAAAAACAACACAAAATGGAGATGATTGAACCCTGACCCTCATACATGCAAAGCATGCTCTCTACCACTGAGCTACATCACCTTTGGTGTTGAGTACGCTATTTATCCATTTGGTCTTTTGGCCCATTAAAGGGCAGGCAGCTTAGACAATGGTCTTCCACAAAGAAGCGTGTCCTTATTTCGCACGGCTGTATGGGACAGAATAAAAGCCTTAATCAAACCTGAGATGCGTCAAGGTTCTAAAGGCATGGACGGGGATTGAACCCGTGATCTTCGGTTTACGAGACCGACGCCTTGCCACTTGGCCACCATGCCAAACCACTGAAATTCAAAAGCCTTGTAGGAAAAAGTTTAAGAATCCAAACATCAAGCATTCGGGGCTCGCCTTATTACCTCCATTAAGAGGTCTGTCATAAAGACAAGGCTCTCTCTTTAAAAAGTTCCTGCATCATACCAAAGTCCTCTGTCCTATTTACAGATACGCCATGCTGGTGGAAGACAGTGTGGTGAAGAAGCTGAATGTGGAGCCTGATGGGACTGGCCTCACCTGCAGCTTGGCCTCCAACATCCTCTCTGAAATAGTCTAAAGCGGACTGCAACAGTTCCGATCAGCACACTCCCTCGACTGTACCCTGACCCTTAGTTACTGTAACTGTTGCACCTCTCCTCATAGGTCACTCCTAGTTCTGTGGTTAAAGAATAAAGTCAGCTGACAGGCACAGCAACAAGACTATAGGTTTTAGACTGCGGTAGACAATCTAGAAGAAACGGTGCAGGACATGCTCGTCCCTGTAGAGGAGTGCCTAAGGGGCTTCATAAAGCAATATACTGGATCTCTGTCTAAGCGCACAATATGGATTCAGTCCGAACGCACAAATATGATGATGAAATGCTGCTTTGCACAACTCTACTGCTCCTTTCTGCACATTTGTTACTTCTCCAAAAATAAACCCTGTACCAAACCTTCCAGCTTTGCATTCTAGTTATCTGCTGAATCGTTAACATTCATCAATGAGTGACGAGAAGCTGCCGATACTTACGTCTGAGACCACTCCAGGTTCATGCCAGACTTCTGCGAGAAAGCTGAGAGCATTTCCTGTTGTATGGCAGACAGAGTTGGCACAGGACTGCTGGAGGGAGTTGGGGCCAGGGCAACGAATGCTCGCCGAATCTCCTCGGTCGTGGCATTCCGGATAAACAACTCATCATTCACAATACAAAGACTGGGGACATAAGACAACGTCTGCATTAACAACAGCACAAAGCTCCTCAAGTTCTGGTCTTCACATAGTACATAAAGGATGCATATCAGAATCTAAAACAGAAAGGGCCTTACGTTCCATTTCCAGGTGCCACGGTGATGAACACCCTAGAGAATGATCTGTATGAATCTCGGGATTTACCATGCACTGTGAGGAAGAGATAAAGGCTATTAGAAGCTACACACAGGCACAGATCAGATGGACAGTAATGCAACAACATTTACTTTCATTTTTGTTTTAATCCAAAGTTTTAGACATACCTTCTTTAAAACACTCCACTGACCATAAAGGACAAAAGTGTATTCTAAAGCAGAAAAGAAAAACGGGTCAGCTCACAAACACCGAAGGCTGTCTACATGTCTAGTACAACAACATTTACTCACAGTGTAGGTGTTGACGTCAACATTAAAAGAGGCAATATCGTGTTGGGTTTTGGGAAGCTCGTTTAGGAACGCAACCACATTCAGTCATGTGTGCTTCAGCAAGCGAAACCGTGAAGCTGAAAAACAACAATAATAGGATTTCATTTCGAATTATTATAGGATGGTTACAGGTTGGCTCTAAAAGGCTTACAAGTTTTCCCTACTGCCCAAATTGGACACTTACTGGAATCTCTCACTCGTTTCATGTTGCGACTGTCCTTCTGGTACTCCCCCAAACTGCATCTAC
>JAMWET010000449.1:0-114050 GCA_024036415.1 Prochilodus magdalenae
TATCCAAAAACCTGAATCTGCTCCTGAAGCCATAACTCGCTCTTGAAACAAGGCTTCTGAACCCTAGACCGCTCCTTAAATCCCTAAACTCGTTCCTGAAACCATAAGTCGCTCCTGAGCCCTAACTCGCTCCTCTGACCCTTATACTCCTCCTGAAAAGCCCTATACCTCTCTCCATGATGCCCTATACTCGTCCTGAAGCCCTAACCTCCACCCCTGGAGCCCTATACTCGCTCCTGAAAGCCCTATACTCGCCCCAGTGGATGGCCCTATACTCCTCCTGAAGCCCTAAACTCGTTTCCTGGCAGTCATAAAGTCCTCCTCAACACCTCTAACCGCTCTGAAACCCTAACCGTTCCTGGAAGTCATAAGTCTCTCCTGAAGCCCTAAACTCGGCTCCTGGAGCCCTAAACTCGCTCCTGTAAGTCATAAAATCGCTCCTGAAGCCCTAAACTTCGGCTCCTGAAGCCCAAACTCACTCCTGAAAGCCCTAAACTCGTTCCTGGACGTCGATAAGTCGCTCATTAAGCCCTAAACTCGCTCCTAACGCCCTAGACTCGCTCCTGAAGGCTCTATAAACTCGCACCTGGCCCTAACTCGCTCCTGAAGCCCTAAACTCGCTCCTGAAGCCCTACTCGTTCTGGAAGTCATAAGTCCCCCTGAGCCCTACAACTCACTCCCTAAACCTAACTCTGGCTCCTGAAGCTCTAAACTAAACTCACCCTGAGCCCTAACTGTCTCCCTGAAGCCCTACACCCGCTCCTGAGCCCTACAAACTCGTTCCTGAAGTCATAAAGTTCGCTCTGCAGCCCTACGACTCGCTCCTAAAGCCCTATACTCGCTCCTGAAGCTCTACACTCCGCTCTGAAGCCCTAGACTCCAGCTCCTGAAACCCTAAACTCTGCTCCTGAAAGCCCTAACTCGCTCCTGAGCCCTCCAAACTCGCACCTAAAGCCCTAACCTCGCCCTAAGCCGCTAAACTTGCTCCTAACGCCGTAATTACTCACCCGTGAAAACCCTACAAGCTGCACACAGTACTCGGCTCCTGTGTAAATTGGTCCACTAAACAAACTTCAAGCTGCCTTAAACGCATCAAAACCTCGGTTCTATAGTTAGCCAACAAACTCTCTATATATCGTACTTTTTATATAGGGACTTGTTTCATGCTCCATCTTGCCACATTCCCAGAAGCATGATCTGGAAGACAGTGAGAAATGATTGAGACAGACATACCTTACACAACATTAAGAGCAGAAAGTGGGGTTATGGAATATAATCCGGACATCATGAATGGAGCAAATTCCTGCTTAAATAAGCACCGGTATTATTTATACTTGTTGCTTTTTTATTACTGGCTTTTAGTTTGAGTTTTTTACTTTAGGAGGTTGGTGATCCTCGTACGTGGTCTGCACTGTGTAAAACGTTATCACATGATTGTAATAACACGTTCATAACGTAATTTTATATTTTTCATAACAAAAAATGCAACATTGGATTTGACCGCTGTGTGTGTGTGGTGTGGTATGAGTGTGTGGTGTTGTGTGTGTGAGTGTGTGTCGCAATCTTAGTGTGTAGTTTTGTGTGTGTGTGTGTGTGTCTCATTGTGTTGTGTGTTGTGCTAATCATCGCGCAGCGTTTTTTTTTTTCACACGTTCTGCCTTAAAAACACGTTATTAATATAGTGTACATTTTGCTGAATTGACGGAAATGATGTTTTTATTATATATGCTCGAGATTTTAGAGTACTAGGGTGTCACGTGCTGGTATGATTTGCCGCGTTTTGGAATTGGATCGCACATCTCGACCCTGATCGCTCATGTCTGAATCAAAAATGACTAATGTGTTATTATCAGTATCTAAAACTGATACAACCTGATCGACAATGGGACAAATGTATTGTGACAGTATTGCAGAATATCCCAGGAAGCAGTAGTGTGAGTGAAATACTATATTCATATTACCAGTCCCCGCTCTGATCGATTATATATATATATATATATATATATATATATATATATATATATATATATATATATATATATATATATATGTGTGTGTGTGCGTGTATCTATATCTACATCTGTATGTATATTTATATATACATCTATTTTCTTCTCCTTCTCTAGGTAAATGTATATTTATATCTAGTTGTGTATGTTTTATAACTGGTACTACTCTATATCTATACTATCTACCTATAAGGGTGTCTCTGGAGTGCCATAACTTACGCATAGCTCAAAGAACCATATAAGATATACAGCCGCTTTATTACTACATGACTGAGAGTAGAAGGAACCATCCACAATAATGTAAAGTGTTTCTAACGAAACATGTTCACGAAGAACCTTGGCACATAGCGATATTTTTGTTTTCTGTAACCCCCACATATTTTTTAGTGAAGATATATTTCTATTATACTCCGATTTAATTGTTTTTATTATTGTACTATCTATAAATTATGTCATATTCTATCTATCTAATCTATCCATCTATCTAAGTTAAATCTGTCTATCTGCAAAAAAATATAAACTCTGTCTATCTATCTATCTATCTATCTATCTATCTATCTATCTATCTATCTATCTATCTATCTATCTATCTATCTATCTATCTGGTGGTTCTGTCATAAGTGACTGAGTAGGTGTGTGAGTGTGTGTGTGTGTTGAGCTGGTTGTGTGTGTGTGTATCTTACGGTGCTGTCCTCGCGTGTCCGCGCTCTGTCCCGCGCGCTGCATCATCATCCTTGCGCTCCGGCCGCTCCTCCACTTTGCGCTCTCCAGTAAAAGCTCCGCTCTCGTCCCGGGCTCGCGCTCCTCAAGCTGCAGTTCGTATCGCCGCTCCTCCTCGCGCTCTCCAGCCGGCAAAGGCTCGTGCGGTGCGGGCGAGTGGGCTTGCGTGCGTGTGTCTCTGTGTGTGTGAGCCAGCGTGCGTGTGTGTGCGCGCGCGCGTGTGAGTATATGTGTGCGTGTTTCTCTCTCCGCTCCATCCATCCGCCCCTACTGCAGGGCGCGTGACGTCACCGGGACAGAGACGCGAACGATGCGCGCCACACGCAGGTGAGAGGAAGTGACGAGGAGAAGGGAGAGAGAAAGAGAGAGAGAAAGAGGAGGCTGGACAAAAAGAAATGAGAGAGAAAATGAGATACAGTGAGAGGGAGGCGGGCGAGGGAGAGGAGAAAAAAGAAAAACAGAGAGAAAAGTGGGGAAAAAAGAGACAGAAACAATGTAAAGAGAGAGAGAGAGAGAGAGAGAGAGAAAGACAGAAATAGATAAATGAGCAGAGAAAGAGGAGGAGGAGGAGAGAGAGGGGCAGAGAGATTCACTAAGAGACTCTACTGAATCTGAATGAGTTCAGTCTGTGAATACATGCAGCCAAACATCAAATAAACACTATGGATGTGTAAACAAGAGAGATGTGAGTGCAGAGGGAGGAAACAGCCCGGGATTCTAGAGATCAGCAGCATTTCAGTGATACACAGTTCACTTCAACATCAGTCTCAGTCTCAGAGCAATCAAAACTGCTACACAGTGTCCTTTCTACCAGTCATACATGTGTGTATCTGGGAGCCTGCGTCAGCAATGGGTGCACATAGTTTCACCTTAACACTGTGGTTTATGATCCTATGGACACTGCAGGATGGTCTTTGGATGAGTCCTTCCTCCGCCAAATGAGTTCAGTAAGTCCAAACACCCCCTGGAAACCCCTCTAAATCCCCACAAAGCCCCCAGACTCCCATTTCTAGGTGTCTGCACTCAGATGAACTGAATCCTCACTTCCACTTCCAGACCAACTATAGAGATCCAGTCTTTAGGATAGAGCACCATCATCACCATCATCATAATAATCAACATGATCAACATAAATCAACCAATCTCAATCACTACAGTAATAATCATCATCAATACTATCATCATCATTACTGTCATTAATATCCTCATGATCTTCATCATCGCCATCATTGTCAGTGTTGTCATCGGCATCACCAACCTAATTGCCATTGTTACTGTTATTATCAGCATCACCACCATCATTATCAACACCAGCCTTTTCACTGTTATCAGTAATGACAGTGATGGTTATTATCACCATCATCATCACCATCAGCATTACCAGTACCATTGTTATCATCCTCACTATCTCTGTCATCACCACCATCATTGTCACCATCATCATCATCATCATTTTTACCATATTTGCCATTAATATTACTATTCCTTTGTCACGGTCATAGCAACTATCATTATCACATCATCACCACCACCGTCATCATCACTGCCACTGTTATTGTGACCCTTACTATCACTATCAACGCCATCAGCATCACTATCAATATCATTAACATCCTCAACATCACCCTCCTCCTCCTCCTCATCATAATCTTCCTCATCCTGATTATCATCTTTACCTTTCTCTCTTTCATATATCCGGTGTTGGTCCTTTTCTGTTCCTCAGCTCTCCTGTTTCTCCTCCTCTTTCTCTTTCCCGCTCCTATTAAGAGCGCGCAGGAACAACGTGGCTGGCGGGTATACATTTTACACAGAAGGCTTTAAGGAACATCCAGGCAGAATTATTTTATTTATTTTATTTTGTTACATTTATTTAATTTAATTTAATAAATGTATTTAATTGTATTTATTTATTTATTTATTTTATTAACACCTAAAAAAAGACATCGCATTAGCAGTATAGTGAGACTAAACAGGAAATTATATATATATATATATTAATGTGTGTGTGTGTGTATCTGTGTGTGTGTGTGTGTGTGTAGTGTGACAGTAATATCAAATTAAAGCAGACTTAACCAGCTAATCAGTTGCGTGCACTAAGGCTGATGACAGAGGTCGACCAGTAACACCAATAAAGCCAACACATTAATTAATTCATTCAGTCATTCATTTCTTCATGCACATAAAACCTTAAAACAAGCAACCCAATGGGACCGTCAGTGATAGGAAAGTATCTCTGTAAGTCTATTTCAATCCGTATCACCACGAGAGCGTGACAGGTGCGATCAGTGTATTAATACATTCAGATGGAATGAAACCTAAACACGCGCGCGCGCGCGCGCACACACATACACACACACACACACACGCACACACACAGACATACACAACCACACTCATATTAATACACAGAAGGTACTAATACACGTGTAACTACACATGGAAGTAAACGTTTTTTTGTCAGCTGTTTTTATAACAGGATGAAATATATGAAATAATACTGTTCGTCCTGCGGCGCATGCGCGGTTGTGTGCACTGCCGTGAAGACCCTTGTGTAGCAGCACTCACCTGCTGAACCCAGGCTCAGGTGATCAGCGCGTGCGCGTGCACATTCCAACAGATTCAGTAGGAAATGAAGAGTCATAAAAAAAAACAGAAGGAGAAAGAAAGTAAGAGAGAGAGAGAGAGAAGGGAAGAAAGAGAAAGGGAGAGAAAGACAGAAAAGAAAGATAGATAGATAGAAGTTTGTGTGTGTGTGTGTGTGTGTGTGTGTGTGTGTAATAGAGAGAGTAAAGAAAGAGAGATGTGGGAGGTAAAGGCGGGAAATGAAATTGCCCTCTGTGTGTGTGTGTGTGTGTGTGTGTGTGTGTGTAAGTGTGTGTGTTGGTGGGTTAAACTCTATTAGCCAATACTGAGGGTCTCCTGACAGTTTCTGTCCATTTATTTAATTAGCTGTGGTCTATTTAAATAAAGACATGACAGTTTAATAAACAGACCATCCTAAATAATCTCAGTTGAATCCTGAGGTGAAACTGTTATTCCTTCTATGTAAGGATTGATTTCCGTACTTATAGACAAAATAATCAGAGAATAAATACTAATAATATTAATACAGTATTTAATGCTTATATATGTCTGAGTGTATTTGTCCAACCATCTCCAGATCTGTCCTAGAGGAAGTCCAGCATTTACAGTAACCATCCAGTACCTGACTTATCTGATCTATACTTTAAAAAAATCAGGAGCGTCTGATAGAACCTAATACAGACTCGCATGTCTCATGTTCAGGGATCAGATCCACCTTCTGATCTATACATTTATAACTTTACTGACAACAGCACATTCTAACAGCACACGGTTATGTTATATAGTGTCATATACTGTCATATGCCAATCCCAGCCTATTCTTTCTCAGTTCCATCTTATTCATATTGCATTCCTGTGCCATTTCTACCAACTCCACTTTGTTCCTACTGTATTCATACCTGCATGTACCTGCAATGTTCCTGCAACATTCTAAGCCCATTCCTTCCCAATTTAACATTTTCTTGCTGCATTCCTTAGCAATGTTACCTTATTTCTAATGTAGGTTCCTATGCCATTCCAATTCCAACCATTTCCAATTTCACATTATATTTTATTAACATTCCTACCTGCTTCTTCTTCACTCCTGTTGCGTTCCTGCACCTTTAGAACCCCATTCCTTCTTAGTTCCGCTTTATTTCTACTGCATCCCAGTCACATTCCTTCCCAATTCCTAATTCTTCCTGTATTATTGCACCATTCCTATCTAACCTCACTTCAGCCCTATTCTGTCTTTTTCCTGCCCTCTGCCTTTATCCTTTTTTATTCCTGCCTTCTGCCTCATTCCTATCCTGTTTCTCACAGTTCCTACATGATTCCAACTCCATTCATACCCCTGTTCTACCCCATTTCACCTTAGTCTTCCCAACACCTGCTCCATTTCTACCCCACAATTCTTAAAACAATTCTTACAGTTTCCCCAGGAGGGGTCTCTACAGACTGTTGGCCGGGTGGTCCAGATGAACTTAGGAGCATCAATTAAACCATTCATTAAGGATTTGATTAATTCACCCACATCTGTAGAACAGAGAGAAGTGGCTTATCAAATCAGCTTTTTGTTTTAGACAGTTTGAGACAGGAGATCACAAACATACAGGATCATATATATATATATATATATATATATATATATATATATATATATATATATATATATATACTGTATATATACTCCCTGTTATGCATCTTTTCAGTGGGTCCCCCACCCTCAGTACCTGATTTTCATTCAATCTTTACATCATAAATATTAAAATGAGGCATTTGCATTTGATAAATACACATCTGAGGGTTAGCTGTTACTGTTAACTTCCACAGTATAATGAACAGGCTAATAAAGACCAAATAGGATAAAGAATTTCTTCAGGCTTCATGGGATTTTTTCATGCCACCTGAATTGCATCGCAGTTTTAGTGAACAGCTTCAATTAAAGAAGAAAATGCCATTTCTAAACATCCACATCTGAATAATCTGCAAATGTGAAACTCTTGTAGGAGAAGGAGAAAATGTTTTCATTAATGGGAGGTTATGTAACCAGGTTTTCACATCCAGGTAATTTTGCAATATTTATCTTGGTCCATCGACCAACAGATTTTAACACAGTATAATGAGTATAATGAACATAGTAAAGGATTCAAATTGTGCAACAAGCATAAATTAATTTGAGTTTATTGGGTTTAGACTATTCTAGCTGGTGGTGCTAGGTTGGTATGGTAATTTACCTTGTTAAGTGGTTGATAAGGTGTTGCTAAGCTCCTGCTATAGCATCTCAGGTGCCATAAATAGGTGCAGAAAATACTTGTTTAATGCTGATATAAGAGGTGAAATCAAAGGTAGACGTTTCATATATAATATATTTGCAGAATATTGGTGATGAGGTAACATGGTACGCAGATCAGATGGGATACCACTATTTAGTGGAAAGTGACCTGGGCTGAACTCTGGTAGGTTGAGCCCAGCCAGATTAGGTCCCTTGTCTGGCCAGTCCATGACATGCCTCCCAGTCTGTCAAACCTCCACACACGAGACCTGCCAGAAACACCATACTGGCCATGCTGTTCGTCCTAGCAGAGAAAAAAAAACCATTTAGAGGGATATGGCAATATTTATTGATCTAAACATACAGAAGTAGTGTTTCTCTTTATGGCTAATGCCCGATGTCTCAGCATGGAGTTGTAGAGTTTCCTAATGCTGTTCTGTGATAATCCCACCCATGCATCTTAAATATTCTCACACAGTTCCTGCAGCTTTTATGGTAGGGGAGTGCAAATAGCAGGTCCAATAGCACCTCACACATTTTCAAACGGGGATAGGTCTGGTGATGGTGCTGACCACGGTGCCTCCACCAAGACAAAAGCAGGACTCATCACTGAAGGTGACCTGCTGCCATTCTGAGTGACCCCATGACGGTCTGGCATGGCACTATAGCAGTCTTTGGCAACGTTGAAGTGGTGTTAAGGACGGTCGTCGTAACGGTCTACATGCTTGTAGTCCTGTGTTGTGCAGCCATCTGCCAATGGTGCTTCCACTAACAGCATGACTCATGGAAGGCATCACGGCTCGCTGAAAGTTAGTGAATTATAGCTGTTGGGTTGGTCAGATACAACGCTAAGGCCTGTCTCTGCTCATGTGAATTCCGTGGCCTAGTGTGAAACTTGAATCATTTACATTATATATACATTATATATTTTATATATATATACATACACACTATATATGCTACAGCCCCGTACCCCTAACCATTCTGCAGTGTGTGTGTTATGCATTATGTATGAGGGGGAGGAGTCGGGCAGTAAAATGAGATGAATTTGACCCTTTAATTTGAATCTGACCTCGTTTCCCCCCATTTTAAGGTTGAGTGTAAAATCTGAGGGGGTCGGTAGGGAGATGAGGTTTGATAAGCAGATCATATATTAACCTCTTTCATCTCTTTACTTAATTAATTCACTCTCACATTACACACACACACGCGCACACACACACACACACACACACACACACACACACACACACACACACACACACACACACACACACACACACACACTCATGCACACATAGATACAGTTTAAAGCTTTGCACTGTTATTACAGTCAGGACGAAAATGTGTCAGAGCTGTCCAGGGTTTTAATGCCAGTGCAGGATGAGCCATAAACACCAAGTGTTTCTGAATGCAGCAAGGGCTGTAAATGACTGTGTTTGTTTATAGCTACTGATACTAGGTTTAAAATGAACATTAACATGAATATATATGCATAAATATATAAATACATAAAAAGTGTTTATACATTTTTGCCATATTCCAATTTTTGTGACATAATTTGAAAGAAGTGCAAAGCTCATATCTACAGCATCTTTAAATTTTAAATTTAACAAAGGAGGATGAAGAAAAAGAGAAAACGAAGATTGTAGTGTCCTGTTACTGGTTCATGCTATAGTGGGAGTGCAGGAGGCTTGGCCTGTAGGCAAGTGGCTCCCTCGCTATAGGACAGAGTTTCTTACAGAAAAGTTGTTGTTAATTAAGTCCTTAAAATGACCTGTCCACTATCCTGGCCGCATGATTAGCACTGAGTGGCAGTTCACAGCTGCATGTTAAGTATAGAGTCTTTGAATGATGTGTGCTCCGGACCAAAGATGAAAAGAATGAGCCATGCCAGATAAGCAGCTGTGTTCGTATTTCAAAGATGCAAAGAAGAAGACGACAACTCCAAACAACACCACACCTTATTTTTTTTCCAGAAATGAACTGGGAACTGGGATTTATCAGACAACAGTACACATTTTCACTGTGTGACGTTTTATCCCAGAAGCATTCAAGCCCAGAGGCTTTTTTTTTTGTTACACAGTTAAGACTTAAGTGGCATTTGGGAATATAACTACATAATGTGATGCTTGATAAAGTTTTGCTAAGTAATCCCTGCCCATGTAGTTATAGGAGCTGAGAGGAGGGTGTTCAGCTTAGGCTTGCACGTTTTACTCACTCCAATTCCTTGAATTGTTTAATTATAGTATGCACTGTAGAGTGAGAACTATGCACATCCCTTCCAGTCTTTTTTTGAAGAACACATTTCAGTATTTTTTTTCAGTAATGTTTAATGGATACCAAAGCATGCTAGCAATCACCTGTTAACAGCACGTGTTTGAAATCACATCATTATTTCTATTTCCCCCATTACTAGCCCTAAACTGCACTGTAGCAACATTTTTGGAATGTGTTGCAGGCCTGAAATGCAGAAATGGATGTAAATGAAGAAGCTGACTGGACAAAACATGAAAAATCATGGGTTCTACGATGAATTAAAATCAAAGTAAATGTAAGAAACACTGCACCTTTTATAATCTACTTTTTCTGATTTGAGGTTGTGTTAAAATAATTCTGCTCTGTTCCTTTGCCATTTAGCACAAGCCAATCCCAACAGCTGACTGAATATAATAATGGAGATGTGATGTTCTACAAAGGTCTTAGCATATTTACCACAGAATGCGCCATGATGTTAACAATGTTAGTTGAATGTTTGTAAAATTAAATTCCATCTGATCAACAGGTGAATAAAGCATGTCACAGACATTTCATTAGAATGACACAGAGAACTTTGCTTGTGTCCACCAGTAATAGAGGTAGAATGTGTCACTTTTAAGACTGACGTGCTTCTGGTCTCTCTTTTCTGGCTTCCGATTTTACAAAGCACATCATCCTCCAGAGCTCCCAGTACTGGGGAAAGACTGCCTAGAAGAGGCATCTGAGAGGAAGCTCACCAGATATGACGGTCTGGTCAGAGAATGTTGGCAAAGTGGCTGGAGAAGAAGATGTTTGCCAATAGACTTTGGGTGTAGGGGGCTTTGCAGCCTGATCTCTATTCAGATCCTTTAGCTTGCTGTGCACCGAGGGAGAGAGGAGAAGAGTCACTATCACAGACAAAGCAGAAAGAGCCTTAAGCTGGCTCAAGAGAGGAGAGTCATGGGGGCTGAGTGACCAGACACAAGCCTAGGTCTCTTCAACCTAAGCTAGGTCACTTGGAGGAGAGCGAGGATTCCAGAAACATCACTGATGATGTGTCCAGTATGTATTAGCTGGATAATATAATAATATTCCTAGGGGAAAATATTAAAATTAAGTTTGGACCAGTGTTGTACAGACAGGTAAGTTAAACCAGTTCAAAAAGCACAAGCAGTCTATTCGCTAATCGACTCTATGATCCAGCAAAGTTTGGTGGACTCGAGAGTGATTACTGCAGATGTTTAACAGCAAAGTAATAATAATAAGAGAACCTAGAAATGTAATTCATATGTTAGTTTAAGCTGTGTAGCAATCAGTTTTATTTTGAAGATGTTCCTTCAGTTCGCTGTGGGGCTCTAATTAGCTCATCTGATTGTCCCTCACTTTACCACCCATCGGTCCTGCTTTTTATTCATCTCCAGGAATTTCTTAAACATTAGATTCTCTAAAGCCAGCACCAGAGGCAGCAGCTGGTGAAGGCTGTGATGCAGAAAGGTCCTGGGGGGTTTGGAAGGAAGAAGAACTTCCAGGAAAAAAACCCATAAAGCTCAAGATCAAGCGCCGTGTCCTTCAGAGCAGCATGTAATCCACCACACTTCAAACCCCCTGGCCCAAACACGCCCAGCCCACTTCCAAGTGTGCACGAGAAGAGACCCTGAAAGCCGATTGCATTTTAATAAAGTTTATTAGGGGGTGGGAGCTAATCCTGCCAGTAATCTCCCACAGCCCCAAAGGAAAGCAGGATTACTCACTTGCCGTAATCCCAATGAAATTGTTCGGATTTAGCCTGTGCTGCGGAGCAGATGGCAACAGGCTCATTCACCTATACACCCAGAATGGGTCATCCCCCAACCATACACCCTCAAAAGCAAAACACAACGCTCCCCACATCCTCTTGAAAGCCATGGTTTGGAGAAATGCCAAACTTCCACAGTTTTCCTGAAAATCAGCCAAGATGTATTTGAAGTCTGAAGTTGGCTTCTTCGGTTATAGCTTTGGAGCTACGAAGCCAATGTAATTAGTAATGGAAGTTGATACCACTTCAATTAGCATTGTTCAAACTGCATTCCACAGTTTCCACAAACAAGCATGTCCATGTTGTCTGTGCAGAAATAAAAAACACCAATCTTAATTTCTGTATCTTTTTTTTAACCCGGAAAATCCCTGCAGCATCCTTTACTGGTGAAAAAAGAAATTACACAACATCACTTAGAAACTTCTGTTGACTTAAACACATTTATGTTTTAAAGGGTCCCTTTATTCTTTAAAATGATTTGTAACCCTTGAATGTAAAAAAACACTCAACATGACTCAAAATCCACTTTATATAAATATCTGCAAGGTTTCTGCTTTCCAGAACCCAATTACATACACATCATAAATATATACTGACTGATTATCAATCAGGACACTATTAGAATAGGAATACAGCATGATTATCTCCAACACTGCACTGTACTATACTGCACATGTACTACCTATGCTATACAAGTACTATAGAAATATTCAGTGATCTGTACAGCTACAACATATGTTGTACTACACTGTATTATACAGATACCACAGTACATATACCACACAGTTATAATGTTTATAGTGCAATGTGCATTGTACTACACCATACTGGTACTGTACATACTATATAGTACCCTGTTATACATGTATTACTGACACTAGATTATGTAATACTAATCTATGCAGTTACTACACTGTAATATAGTCATGGGTGTCCAGTCTAATCCACAAAGAGCCAGTGTGGCTACAGGTTTTCACTCTTAACAAGCTGGAGCACTCTGACTCCACATGTTTAATAACTTTGTCTCTGTCTTCAAACCGCTAATCCTGGTGCTCTCCTGCTTTGTTGGACTGAAACCTACAGCCACACTGGCCCTTTGTGGATAAGACACCGCTGTCCTATATTATATTGGTCATAAAATGCTAATAATCACTGTAAACAACTACTGATAATTAAGGGATCATTTAGAATGAATCACAATTACTACAATGTACTACACTGTACAGACAATATATATACCACACAGTATTTCTGTACAGTTACTACATACACTGTAATATACATGTACTACACATTCTACACAATACAATCCTATACCACTTTTACAGAGTCTATATAACTACTACATACACTGTACTGTACCATACTACAGAAACATTGCACACTTATGCTATTAAGGTTATGCATAAACTTTATAGTAATACTCTGTAGTTACAACATGCACTGTACTATTATACTATACTACTAGTCTATACAGGTACTGCAGCTACATATACTATACAGTTCCTCTTCTAGTTCTATAAGCAATGAATACACTGTACTTCACCATAATATACAGGAAGCACATGCACTATACAATTTTATACCACAGAGGTACCCCACACACTATATTGCTCCATTTATCAATATTGACTAAATACACTGCACTATACAGTTAAAAAAAAAAACAAAAAAAAAACAAAACTGTACAATAATACAGATCATGCATTATTAATATAAACATTACAGCAGATACTATATTATAAATCACTAATTCAATTAAATTTTGTCATTATACCAATACAGGGTTGTACAGTATAACAAAACACAGTCAGGCTCCTTCTCCAGAGCAGCTGAAGAATCTGTATGTGTGTGTGGATATATATATATATATATATATATATATATATATATATATATATATATATATATATATATATATATATATATATATATATATATAAATAAATAGTGTAGTGCAAAGACAAATAGACAAAAACTATGTATGCAAACAGTACAGTATGTGTGCAGGACATGTGCAAAGAGTAGCGCAGTATCAGTAAGTACGTGGTTTAAACAGTATGGATATATAAAGTGTACAGTGCAGGTGGGAAAATAGCAGCTTAATGTTCATATTCATGTTTAAAGATTTAACATGCAAGATTGAATATGGGCACTCTCAGTTAGCTTTTTAATATTGATAAATAATAGGCAATGAGTGTTTACTCAGTAAAGAAGGGCACATGTACACACATTTTAGCAAAAATAGTTTAATTGTAATTTGACCAGCAGAGCAGCAAATTAGAAAGACATGAATTATTGTTTCAGTAAAGGGACTCCTATACATAAAGCCTTCTGCTTAGACGTTTAAGAGGTTCTTACATATTCTGTGACTGGAGCTCTGTTTTCAGCTAGCTCACTTTCCAGAGTGCTGAATCTGCTCTGGAAAAATGATTTCATCATCAGATCAGACACTGCACAGACTGGATACATAAAACTTCAACAACCAGCATACGCTACTGTTCAAAAGACTGAAATCACCAATACAGAGTCAATGATACAAAACCAGATGAATGTATAAATTGATTCCAACATGATTCTACTATTCGTCACAGGTTTCTGATGATGGATATGAAGCTATTAGTAAAACTGCAGAAGTGTATGATGTGTACAGAATGACTAACAGTGATGTAGAAGATTCTAACATGACTGAGGAAGCTATAGAACATTAAGATTGATGGTCCAATAAAATTTCCAGAATGAAATGAAAATGCATAAAAATTCAATTGATATACAAAATAGTATTACAATTCGATTAATAACCAAAATGGAAATTAAATATCCAGAATGCTATTCTAATAAAATGGATATACAGAATGAAGGTCTTAAAATTATAACTGGAATTAAACAGAAATCAAAATAAAAATATAGAATGGGATTTTAATTAAAATCCAAAATAATGTTGCAATAGAATTAACATTCAGAAATTAATCTGAAATTAAAATGTGGAATGTAAATCAAATTTTAATTAGTATTCATAAAGTTTCAGAATTAATCATAATAATAATAGAATTTATAATATGTAATGGGTTTACTGTACTTTAATAGTTTGAGAATAGAATCCTACTATAAACTTGCATCAAGAATTTTTCCATTAATAATCAGAAAGGAACCTAATTTAAAAAATAACACAAAATTAATATCCTAAATGCCTCATATCTGAAAAGGCAAATCTCAAAATTACTACAGATGCTATAAAAGTGTGCACAGTATTCATTGTTATCGAACATGCTCAGTGATTCCAAACTTTTGAACAGTATTGAAGTGAAGTAGTTTAAGTAAAGACAAGCAAAATGTAAGAGCAGATCAGCCCTCAGACTACACAGATCCTCAAGGAGGAATGAATACAAAAACAATATATCACGTCAATCAATCAAATAAATTAAAGAATATTGATGAAGCAAACCATTTACATTGAGAGCCATTAAAAGCTGTCAATAAGTAAGCATTGTTTTGTTTTCATTGATTACTCGAAGCTAGCAGGAGGACCAGCTAACAACACCCAGAGGAACCAGGAGAACAGTGTAGGAGAGACAGAACATTCATTCAAGTTTTCAAAATGTTTGACACTAAAATCTAAATTGAAGCTAGATATTCATTCAAATCAGTCAAGAGATCAGTAATGAATCGTGGTATTCACGCCCCGTAAGGAAAATCAATGAACAACGTTCCTTATACAAGTGGTTACACGTTTCAAAGTAATAATCCACAAACTTTCTACAGAAACAGAGGCACTTAACTGTGGTTACAAACATCAGACCACAAAGACGTGGCAAAAAAATGAAAGATCATGAAACGTTTTTGTGCACTGTTCCAAATAAAGGCCCCAAAAAGTTCCCTGCACAATGCTGTTAAAGAACCACTTTGGTTCCCTAAAGAACAGAGCTCTCTTCTTTGTAAAACATGAATATTATGTTGAGGTTATTTAAACTTTAAAAGGTTCTTCACACCAGAAGGAGTCCTTTACAAAAAAGATTTTACAAAGACCAGATGAATGACATTTACTTTTTGGTAACACTTTAAAGCTGAAGTAGGAGAGTTGTTTTAGAAACTCTTACTATATGCCTTAAATACCTTACATCCTGATAGCAATCAATAAATCAAATGCTTGCACTCCCAAAGAAAGAAAAAAAAAGATGAAGTGAAAAAGGCTTTAAAAAAAAAAAAAAAAAGTTGGATAAAGCAAGATGAAAAACCAGTGAACATCTCTGAATTTTGAACAGGCGGGGAAACCTGAAGGAACACTATATTTTCTGTTGGGCAGGTAATTATGGTGTGCTTTGTTGGCCAAATTTGTTGTCCTGAATTATGTAGGCCCAATAGCTACGTTATGCACAAGCCCAGCCCTAATGTTAGACTTCTGTAAGTGCAAGCTATGACGAGTTGACCATGTGCCAGTAAAACGCTCAAAAATCTAAATGGACACCACCAAGAATACAGTGAGTTTGCTCATTATTAGCCAATGTCCGCTATACCAGTTTATAACACCACATTACGTAGCATGTTTGTGCCTCCAAAGAGCGTAGCTACATGTCCACAGATAACAGCTGAGAAGTTGGATACGACTAAGATGCACAGAAATAGACACGAATTCTGATCAAATTAATAATCCTACAGCAGCCATCTTGGGTTTTTGATTTTGGCTAGGCTCTTCTGAGTAGGAATTGGTGCGCCCCTGTTGAATGTCCAACTTTCCAGTTTAAATGGAACGCATCACGTGCTTTTAGCATAGCCCGCTAACTCTGGGAGCTGACTGAATGCGCCTGTACTTGTTTCGTTCTGTTCTTTGGTGAGTTTAAAATTGACCAAAGCACTGACCACGCCTATGACACAGAGTTTCTTAAAGAAATGGCCCACATAATTTGTTAGTTCTTATTGGCTTTAAACGGAAAGTTTAGCTGTCTAGCTTATTGTTCCAACTAGTCAGGCTGTGGGTGTTCATGTTTTGGGCATACGGCTTTGAAAGGAAAGTACATCAACATAAAGTCATAAACATGTTATCCCAAATTCATATGCTGTCATGAGCTGTTAACACTGTTCCCGTTAAAAGGGTCATCATTATATTTGACATCATAAAGCTTATGCCACTCTAATGTCACTCTAGTCAGCTGTTATGATATCTCTATTGACAATTAACAGTAATCATGACATTATTACAGTACATTATTAAACAGCAAAGTTTCAGGTTATGTTAATGATATTCAGCAGGGTTCAAGGGAAATTAATTTTGATGAGTCTTTGCATACATAAATCTTTGGCTGTTATTTATATGAAATTTCCTCATTACTAAATTAATAAAACTGCCTTGGCAGGGTTGGTCTTCGTTTCTCTTTATAAAGAATAGTGTTTTCTCAGGAAGCACCTTTAGAAGCTTATCGTATCAAAACAGTAAAGGTATCAGACTCCAGAGATTGTAATTGTTCTCAGACCTCAAAAGCATCCCTGCTGAAAACCATTCCTGTACCCTTTTCATTTATATTAAAATGTGCCTGTTTTAGTACAGAAGTTTAACATAAAGGAGCTTTAGGGCAGTGCCACCTTTGCCCTGCGGAGGCGTCGTTTCAGTTTGAAGTACAGGTACATAGCTGAGAGGCACAGAGTGGACAGCAGATAAAAGAGCACACACAGACTCACATCCAGTCTAGAGAAGCCCAGACCGAGCAAAGACATCCAGTGCTTTTCCTGTGGATGGGGGTATGGCTCCATTAGAAGCTCCTCCTGTTGGTCAAAAAGCTCCCGCTTCATCCTCCTCACGCTTTCTGGACGGTGCTCTTCGACCTCTTCCTGTCGCTGCCCAGCCATGGCGACTGCTCTGAGTGCTTTGGCTTTATAGTGCTGGTTGACAAAAGAGTCCAGGTCCACTATGTCCTCTTGAGGTTGCCGTAGTTTTAGCCCGACTATGCCAGGTCTGCGTGCAATTCTTCCTCTAGCCCAGGGCCGACGTCTTGGGGGTGGAGTCTCGACAAGTGGACGAGAATCTTCACCTGCTGGACGCGGTTCCCTTGCTTCTGCTTCTCCAGCCAACCCCTCTGGTTCTTCCTCTTCTGTGGCTGCTGCCGCTGCTTCATCCTCTTCTTCCTAGGAATGGATGTGGTTATTCAAATATACAGTTGTGAGCATTTAGATGGGAATCAAAACTACATCATTTATGTTTAAAAGTAGGCATAAATCTGAACATTAACTAAATAATACATCTAGAGTGTGAAGAGTTGCTACTACAAATACTGGAGAATGTCAAAATGCCCATTCCTACTTCTTCCTCTTCCTCCTGAGCCAGAGGCTGAGCTTCCTCCTGTGCTTCCCTGGCTTTTCTGCGGATGGTTTCGCTCTGCTGTTGGGCCACTTTGAGCTGTGCTTTCTGCTGGGCCATAGCCTCGCTCTCCTCTTGCAAGTAATCTGGCAGAATACGTTCAGCAGAGAAATGGGTCCGTAAGAACGCGAGCACCTCCTCCTGGTTCCAGCTGTGCTCTCCGGTCAATTTCAGGCCATGGCACTTAGGGCATAGTTCGGGAGGGGGCCACTGCCTCTTTGGGAAGTGGGGATCCTCACTTGGATCTCCTGAGTGACACAGAAACACAGACTTGAGGCAAGAACAAGGTCAGAAGGGACAAATCAATCAATCACCAGAGCACAAAGAAGACCAAGCACAAGGTCAGAGACAAAAAGAGGACACTGCCAGGCCAAACACAGTTCTAGCCCAGAAATGAGAGCAAATGCCAGGACCTAAAAGAACACCAAACATTTAGGGCCAGTACAGAAAGAAAACACCCAGGCCAGGAAGGAGACCTAACATCAGGTAAGAAAGAAAACCAAGAGCAAAGGCCAAAAAGCCTTAAGCCTAAGCATGAAACCAGAGTAAGTACAAAACCAGGCCAAAAACAAGGCCAATCCCCAAGATGGAACAGTGACCAGGCTCCAGAAAAGAAAGATGACCAAGTGCCAAGACTATCAAGGAGATCAATTAACAGGCCAGGAAGAAGACAAAGCACATACCCAAACAGGAGACCAAGTGCTAGACCAAAGACATTTGGAGATTAAATGTAAGGCCTGAATGGAGACTGAGCCAGAAATGAGACTACACATCATTAAGAGGAAGACTAACCACTAGACCAAAATGGAGATCGAGCGCCAAGCTAAAAAGAGCTGCAAACATCAGGCCAGAAGAAAACAAGCACCAGGCCACAAGGAGGACCAATATCAGTTTAGAAAGTAAACAAAGACCAAAAAGAAGACAAACCATTAAAATCAGCAAGAAGATTAAGTGTAGGGTCAGAATGGACACAGAGTACCAGAAATAAGACCACCAAAAGAAGGTTACATACAAGGCCAAAATGGAGATCAAGCCCCTTACAAAGAGACAAAGCACCTAAAAGCAGAAGCCCATCCAGGAAGACTACCATCCAGACTTTAGTCAGCTAGCTGAAATTGTTCTGTGGTGTGTGGCACAGACTGGTACTATAGCCTTATGTTAGCTAGTTGGCTATAGATCCAGACATGACTGAACATTTTACATTTCTGAGGTACATTCTTACATGTACCTCAAACCTCGGCCTATCAAATTCACTTTCTCAGATTTTAAATCATCATCATCATCTAAACCTGTGTCAGCACTCCAGTCAGCCAGAAACCACCAGGCTTTGTGCTGAACAGGGCTGTTAGCATGCTAGCTAAGCTAGCCAAGGAGCTCCTCTCTGCTAATTAGCAGCACTATTTATCATTTAGCAAATGTTCAGCATTTTGAAATATATGGAAGTGAACATTACATATGACCGTTTTCAAAAAACTGCTGTAAACACAGCAATATCTAGAACAGTTCTAAAGCATGCAAAACCTTACCCCATCTAATCTTAGTCTTTACAGGCTGCATAAGGACCTACAACCCTGATTTATTCAGGTGACTCGGATCGTTTGACAGGTACTGTGCATGAGGAGCCTTTAGAATACTCAGGCGCAAGCGTTTGTTAAATCTCCATGGGTGACAAGTCTGAAGCATGATCAATAGGCGTGTGGGCTGTCCTGTTGGGGGTCGGTGAAGATAACAGATGATGCTGGCAGATAAGACAACCCATTTACGCACGGACACTACGGACTCCCTTTTCTCTGCTGCCACAAGCCCCAAATTGAAAATGAAAGCAGCTTTGTTTAATGAAATGCTGGTTTTGAGTTTTACATGTTTTTCTCCAGCCGCATCTCTCTCTCTCTCTCTCTCTCTCTCTCTCTCTCTCTCTCTCTCTCTCTCTCTCTCTCTCTCTCTCTCTCTCTCTCTCCTCTCTCTCTCTCTCTCTCTCTCTCTCTCTCTCTCTCTCTCTCTCTCTCTCTCTCTCTCTCTCTCTCTCTCTCTCTCTCTCTCTCTCTCTCTCTCTCTCTCTCTCTCTCTCTCTCTCTCTCTCAGCTTGTAGTGGATGTTGGTGATGCAGCAGCACTGTGCCGTCACACTCCGTTCTGCTCTCCCCCAACCTCCCATCAGCCCACTCTGCTATTTATGCATGTGCTGCATTTCCCATAAGCCATACATCACATCACTCGCAACAGTCACACTGAGGGACACTTGTGGCCCTGGAGACGTCAAAGAGCTCCCTCCTGTTCAAATACATATACGCCCCTAGGAATGGTTCCTCTGAGCAGCTGGCCAGTGCTCGGAACATTAAAATAGCTGATGCCCACAAAGCAGAAGAAACTATATAAAGGCAGCATAGGATTTTCAGGTAGCCGTTACCTCATTTCATGGCAGTTAAAGGGAAGGACAAGGTGAAGTTGGGTTTCTGAAACTTTTCCATAGTTTTCAAAAAGGTTTTGCCATAAACCTTACGCTCCCCCCACTTAGACCACACTGAAAATCTGTGGACAGACCTCATAAGGTTCAGACATTTCTTTGCTGAAAGAGTCGCTGTAAAACTGGTTGAAGCTGTTTATGCTAAATGCCCAGCTCTCGTGGTTCACCAGTGGTCTAGCTAAATGCTAATCGCTGCTATATGCTAAAGCAAATACAAAGTGAGAGCAAAACTGGAAGTCTTTGTGGTGTCAGAGTATGTTAGGGGGGGGGAGTGGTTAGGGGTTTTGTCACTAGACATGTATCCCTGAGGATCAAAGGGGGGGCCGGGGGGGGCAGTTAAATTGTCCGACAGCATTACAAACAGGCCTTTGTCCACGCTCCAGCGGCTCCTAAACACATGCACTCTACAGCGGCTCTCAGGAGACCCTTCACAGGAACAAAGGGGCGTGAGGAGGGAGCAGGGGGAGGGAGCACCCCACACTTCTTAATCTCTGCCACGGTTAACACAGCAGTGTGGATACGCGTATGTGTGCCGGGCGCGTGCCACCTGCTGTCACGGACGTCTGGGGAATTTGGAGGAGACACTGTTGCCATATCAATTATCGAGCAGCAGGAAGGAGCCCCCCAGAGAGACAGACAGAAACAGACACACACACACACACACACACTTAATCGGGAGGAGTGTTCGAGCCGCCGGGGGGACCAGAGAGAAGACTTTGTCTAATTATTTATATTCATGACTCTCTGTGTGGAAGCCAAAAGAAGATGATTCTGAGCAACAAGTGAATTAGCGGGGTGTGATGAGAGCGGACATTAACACCAGTGAACTCCCACTGAGAGATAGCTGTCAAACACCACACACAAGCCAACCTCATACATCATGCCGGACCACCTACACACGCTTTAGCCTGAAACTTTAGAATTAGAAAAAAAGCTGATATAATATCATACAACATCAAATGAACAGTTGCACCCAGAAGGAAGTGTCAGACTGTGATGGTATTGGGAAGGAAGATGGCGTCTGGCCGCCATGTTTGCTAACAATATGCCGGATGTCTCATGCATGGAGGTTCCTAGTGGTGCCCTGCAATAATCCATCCTATGTACCATGGATATTCTCACACAGTTCCTGCAGATTTTGTGGTAGTGGTGAAGGTGGAATGACACCAGGACAACAAACCGCAAAGCTTGCCGCTGACCATAACAAAAGCGTGACTAGTCACTGAAATCACCCACTGCCATTCTGAGTCACTTCATTGCACAACACCACTGCAGTCTTTGGCAATGCTGATATGGTCTTAAGGCCAGTTGTCATACTGGTCTGAGTGCATGTAGTCCTGTGTTGTGCAGCCGTCTGCCAATGGCGCTGGCAGGACAACTCATGGAGGGCATCACTGCTCTGCAATCGTGGCTGTCGGGTCAGTCAGGTACAGTGATAAAGCCCATTCTTGCTTACATCAAATACGCAGCAGAGCGTCAAACTTAGAACATTAGCATGCCTCACAAAAACCCACCCACCAAGTTTCATTCCTATCAAGTGGACCTCGCAAGTTCAAAAAAAAAAAAAAAATACAGCTGCACTAATGCAGTAAGCGGTGATCTTGTATGCTAATGTGTTTAACTCTTCCTGCCCCTACTCTAGGAAGCCCAGTACTATTTGTACTTATCCAATCATCCACTTCCTGCTTCATTACATTAAACCTGGTGTACTGATGATGGAATTTAATCAATCCATGTGATGTCTGGAAGTGCCCAGTCGAACCAAACTGTGTTCTTTTCACTAGCTCAGGAGAAATCAACTGACTATATTTAAAATAAGAAATTCTTGTTATAATTGACTGTATTTCTCCGTTCCTATGAGTTACATGCTTTACATAATCATTTCTGTACAAATAAACAGTTTAAAAAATGTGAATAAGCATCAGAATTAATGGCGCAGGAAGAGGGAAAAAAAATAAAAAATTTGTTGTGGCATGACTTTCTTCAGGATTTATTTGGATTATGAAAAGAGGACATCCCGCCAGATTCCGACGTCAAGTAGAATCCATACACAAAAAAAACTAAATAACAATAACTGGATTTGTCAAAAAAAAATTAATATTCAGATGTTTCTCAGCAAAAGGAAGGAAAAAATAAGACAGGATAAATAAATCTTGTATGAATGCAATTACCAAATACTATTAATGTATAGTACTAATAATGCTGAAATACCCAAATTGAAGGACTTGTGTGTGAACACACATGTACACCACATTCCATCATCCTTACAGCATCACAGTACCTCAGCATGAGTGGAAACAAGAAACCACCAGACATCTAAACTACCTCACTGAGGTTAACATGAACACAGATTTTCTGCCTAAAGGAGCTGAAATAACTCGAAAGCAGGAGGAGAAGAAAGGAAGTAGTCTGCAGCCATAAATACACATGTAGCCGTGAGTGGAGCTGATGATTGGTCAGTCTGGTGGAGGAGGGAGAACATTAAGATATTATTGGGTAATAAATGCCATTGGCTCACAGTGATCCCATCAAATGACAGACAGTGTTTCAAAGTGGCAGGAATCACTGCACTACAAACAAACATGACAGAGAAACATGAACTTTTAATAAATGTGACTTTCTGAAAGTTGTTGAATGTTGATAGTTTCTTCTTGTCAGCCTCTAAGTGTAGAAAGCACCAATACAGGGGAGGTATAGCAAACAAAGAAGTGCTGTAAAAATACTGATCAATTCATTTAGGATACAAGAACCCAGGATATAAGAGCAATAGGAAGAGACAGAGGAAGAGCATGAGTAGAGGAAAAACTGAGAGCTTGTGTGGGACAGCTGGTGTCTGCCCAGAGGATCACCAAATTAATGGGATTTATTGAGAAGCACTGGGGGAAGAGAAACAGTCAGCAGGCCAAAGCATGTCTCTCTGACCCACACAGGAATAACAGAGCAAAAGCACTAGAGCATACAGAGGAACCAGGACATCAATTAGGGCACCAGAGAAAGAATGTCCCAACTTCCTAGAAAGGGGGTTTGTGTTAAGTTACGGCCACCTTTAGTTTTGTATGTGCTAAGGTATAAACTTTGTAACCCGTGCTCAGTGGAATGCTTGTAAATGCTCAGATGTTAACCATTATGGATGATCTATGGTATACATGTGTCAGAACACATATCCCAACTTTTTCACAAATGAAATGTGTATGATATGTAGCTAGTTTGGTCAGTTTCTGAAGATGGGAACTGACTGCAGGACTACATCAAATTCCTAAACAACTGAATAAACTGCAATCAACCAGTGAATGCCAATGTAGCACACAGGACAGGCTGTGAAATGCTTTATAGATGCTTCATCTGGAGGACACTGAAAAGGTTCAGCTTAACCTGATATTAACACTGTTACTAGCTGCTGTAATGGACTGTTAGTATATAGCACATTTGATGCAGCGTTCTGGGCTTTTTACTTCACTCGGTGGTTAAGTTCAGGTCTGCATCTTTTAATATTAGCCTGTGAAATAAGTGTGCACTTCAGGAGCATGAAAGACTTTACAGCTTACATGGGTGATAATGCTCTGTGCGGGACGCACCTGCGAGGCGGTTGTTGACCCTGTTGTGTCGAGACCACAGCCACAGGATGGCAGCAGACGGCGTAGTCACATGACTCAAACTGTCCTGAGCCATGCTCTCAAAGTGAGAGGCGCACGGCCGACAGCCGAAGAAACTGCCAACGTACTCCCTCATAGCCTGCAGAACCTCCAGAGCATCTGTAAGAGAAACAGACAGAGAAGAGAAATAAAAATATGGTTGTGTTATGGTAAGATATGGTGACCTCTGGTTACAATCACCACACCTGTAAAGATATTTGTACCATATCACACCAAACCTGTTTAATCACTGTTTATATTTTAAGAAATTAATTATTAAGATATTCCAGATGGGTAGGACTCTCCCTTTAGGACACGGACATGTACGTGGGAGAGTGGATGTCTCAGCGGGTGATCATAGGCTGAAGTTCTTTATGGTTTTAACACACTAATAAAAAACCTCAAACCCAACAAGTATGCAGTCAGTTTAGTGGAACTGCAGAGCTAATCCAGTCCACCAGCAGACAGATGGACACATACACCCCAAGTTGCTGGATTAAGAATGAATACAGCTATTATTAACCCTGCAGTTCCATTATGAGCTTTGATACAGTACAGTCACTCATGTGCATGTTTTGGGGGATGGGGGTGCAGGGGTGGGGGGTTGTGACAGGAAAGGAATATTGTTAATATTTGAAGACCCCACCATGACCCCTTCACACCAACATACATACAATTCTCAGTATCATCAGAAGACATCATATTTATGATCACATTAATACAGTTAATACCTTACTATTAAAAAGCTAATCGGTTTGTCTTAATAATAATAATAATAATAATAATAATAATAATGATTCTAATAAAGTGATTTAGTAACAATAAAGTTAATAAGCTAGCATTACTAAAAAAATAAGTTAGCATGAACAGAGTTAGCAAGTGATGAAGTTAATAAAATTAGTATTAATGAAGCTAGTTCGTTAACATGAATGAAGCTAGTTAGCACTAGTCAGCAAGGTAATTTTGCATAATTAACCCGAATAGCTTACTCATCTTATTCTAGATTTGTGTTCTTTAATTACAGCTACAATTGTACAATTAGAATTGCATAAAAATAGACGTCTGACACAGAGCTGACGTTATGAAAATGTTCTTCCGCACAAAACATGAAATGCAACATGCAATTACACGCTTCCTCCAGAGAGGTCTCCAAATCTCCAAAACTTATTCAGTGTAGCTTTAACTTTCCATGTGCATGTTCAGTAAGAAAGTACCTGTGCTTCCTGAGGCTTTGGCCTGTACGGTCAGCACATGGAAGAGAGTCCAAACGGCGCATGGATAGCCACGATACTGAGGCAGAGAACCCTGACAACCAACCCATCTCACACCTGCAGGGAGGACCGCTTTACCGCTCTAACACACACACACACACACACACACACACACACACACACACACACACACACACACACGTCAATCAACTTGATTTTCAAATCAATCCTTAAACGAAGCGAGCATTGATCACTTAAATACAATCCAGTTCAAAACAGGAAGACAGACACACAGACAACCTGAAAAACATGTACATTTGTCTTAGAAAAAGAATCTACCCACCAGAACCGGCTCCACTTACTTTCACCATGAAGTTTAAATGCGCTCAGATCTTTTACCGCTCTCTTTTAATTAACTTATTCACTGTAGGCACTATAGTCCGCAGGGAGCAGCTGAATCGCTGGACTGTGTATTGGAAGCATCAGTCTGTTTCCTGACTGGACTTCATCATGCATACCCACTCAGCCATTGATTCATTGATTGGCTGACTAAAAGCTAATGATCTCTGTAAGTGACCACTCCATTCAGTGAGTGTAAGGAGTGTGTGGGTGTAGTCTTGTGGGTTTGTTGTTCGATTATATACTGTAGAAGCTACACAGTCTGATCCGAATGCTTGTCTGCCTGAGTCAGTAAATACAGCAGTGCCTGAGACACTGTGTTTCAGCAGTAATCCATAAATCAGAATAAGCAACACACTTTGTAAAAAAGTGTTACCATGGCCAAGAAATAATGAGAAAATAAACTGTAGAATTTCTGCAGAGGAAATGGGCAAGTATTCAGACATTTGCTGAGTATTAGTGGAGAGCTGTTGGGCAAGTAGAGGAGTAGAGATTTTGGGATGTACTTTGATGGAGCAGCTACATGAGTATTGCTGTATGTATGCAGGTTGAGTACTGTGTTGGGCCAATAACAGGACACTGGTTGAACATTGATACAGAGCTGGTGGTTGGGTGCAGGAATAGTGCTGTTGGCCTGTACTAGGATGAAAGTACTACATGAGTATAGGAACAGAGCTGTTTGTTGAGTATTGGTACCGATCTGTTGGGCGAGTACAGGAATAGAGTGGTTGACTGAGCATAAGTGGGGGGAAGTGCAGGATGGGCACTGGAATACAGATGCTGGGTAAACATAGGGATAAATCTTTTGCTTAAGTAAACACTGGGGTAAATTGGGGGATAGAGCTGCTGGATGAGTTTTGGAATAAACCTGTTGGTTAGGTATTGAATACTGACATGGTGCTGTTGACTGAGTACAGGAATAGAGCTGTTCATTTAGTGCTAAAATAGAGTTGCTGAGCGAGTACTGCAACAAAGCCATTAGAGAGTACTGGAATAGAGATGCTACTCGAAAACTGAGAACTGGAACATTCTGTTCTGCAAGTAAAGAGATAGGGCTTCTGAATTAGATGTGGAATAGAGCTGTTGGGTATGCACAGGTATATAACTGTTGGTTTAGAGTTGGAATACAGTACACTTTTTATTGGAATAGGGCTGTTGGGTGTTGATAACATCGCTTGATAACTAGGATAGAGCTATTGCTCGAGTATTGGAATAGAGCACTGTTGAATATTTACTGGGATAGAGCAGTTGCTCTGTTGCATTATCAACAGAGATATATTGGGGTATAGCTACTGGGTGAGTACTGGGGAAAAGCTGTTCTGTTCTTACCAGTACTGTGCTGTCCAGTGCAGTTCTGAAGTCACTATATGAGATTTCCTTTTCCTCCTGCTTTTGGAGCCAGTCATCCACAGCCTTCAGAGCACCTTTCACTGCCGTCCTGCCTGGAAAATACTGACACACCACAGATAATTGATCATGATAAGCTGTCTGTCAGCTGACGCTCTATCTGCAAACTCAACACCTTAAAACAAACACTGAGAAGGAGTTTAAAGAGATTAAACTTCAACTAAAGCCTGTATCTGGATCGTGTTAGCTTGTTATTCTAATAATATACGGGTATATAAGGTAATCTAATAAATATGGTAAAAAATCTAATATACATACTGTTTAAATAATGAGACAAATATGCATAGAGGGAAAAAAAAAAAAAAAACACACACATGGATACACATTTCTATAATTTCTTCACATTTACTGAAAGCATCCTGCCAATCAGAAAGCTGCTCTGAACAAGCAGATTCCAAAGCATGTTATACATTACACTCATTGTAATGACACACAGTTGCACCCAGAAGAATCAACCACCAGGAATGAAATTTGGTGGGTAGATTTGACAGTGTGAGACATGCAAATGATTTACACTCAGCTGCACGTGATGAGCGCAAAGACAGGACTCATCACTGTACCTGACGGACCCAACCGCCATGTTTGCAGACATTCAGTGAGCTGCGATGCACTCAGCGAGTCATCCTGTTAGTGCCAGCACCACTGGCAGATGGCTGCAAAAGGCAGGGCTATACGCACACAGACCGGTACTGCCTTAAACATGTGCAGCAAGAATGGCGGACGCTAGCGCTGTACGTGTAGCTCAATAAATATCGCCCATATCAGTCTAAACGCATTTATTGTTCCTGCTAAACTTTATCTTCCTTCCCAATAGCACTGCAATCAGACACTTACTTCTGGATGCAACTATTCCTTTGAAGATTAGTGTAAATGGAGAAAGAAAAGAAAGAAGTGTAGGTCATGGGTCCTCAAAGGTGGTAAATTTGTGCAAATAAACAACGAACACATGATTTTTTGATTCTGGATTAGCATCAATGCTAACAATCTCGCTTTTGTTAGATGGGGGTGAAGGTGGGGTGTGAGGGCCTTTCCCAGCGGTGCGTTTGGTTGATTTGTGCTGCCGACTCTTTTCAATTTAGCGGCGGCCATCTGCTTCTGTTCATCAGTGCTAACAGGATCGCCATTCCAGCAGCTCACTTAAAAAGGCCCTATAGAGATTTACTTAACCTAAACACCCCCTCTCCGCCCCCCACAACACACACACCCACCAACCCACCCACCCACACCACAGGCTGCTCATTCATGAAGGCCAGAAGTCAATCAGGGCAACAGGACACGCGTCTTTCTGCGTCTGGAGCACTTTGGGTGATGGTCAGGTCTCTAGCTAGGAAGAAAAGCTCATCAGAGGCCTGCAGGGTGCAGCGGAGGATCAAATCGGATATGGCAGACAAAAGGCATTGTTCACAGCTGCACACACTTACGCTCATCACAGGCTGCATCTCTGCATCACACCCAAATTTAATCAAAGCGAGCACACACACACACACACACACACACACACACACACACACACACACACACACACACACACAGTTATAGTTAGTGTGGCAGACGTTCACATTAAATTTGAACATGACTGGTGCGGTCAGCACTTCTAGAACACTGAACAACTGCGGAGATCATTGAAAAGGGAGTTATGACATGACATTTCAAAATTTTGCATTATCTTTTTGAGGTTTGGCCATTCTGTTCGTGCCTCAACAAAACATAAATGGACAGAATACGGTATCTATAAAAAGGCACTGTGGGAGAGATCACATCAAACAGCTGTCTAGAATTAAGTTCAACTACCTAAAGCTAACAAGCTTCAAAATGAGACATACATTACATTGACTATGTTGAAGATCTTTTTACCCAATGTATAACTTTGTTTCAATGTATTTGTTAGGTGCCAAGATACTTATTTTTAGGGATTTAAATAATTATTTCTTGGTAAGTAACTTTTTCCAGTGTGCAATATACACGCTAGTCTTTGGGGGGGTCCCATGTTGGCTGGCTACTTCAGTGTTGGCTGGCTGCTAACTAACTAACCGACCATAGTGGCACAGGAGGGTAACGTTTTTCACGCACCAGAGGTATTGCTACAGTATCTACCATGTTAAATAAGTTAGCATGCTGAGCAGGTAGTCATGGCCTGTCCTGCCTATAACACCAATCTGTACCTAACATTTTACATAAATAAATAAATAAAATATACATATACTTTTATAAAATATTAAAAATTAACGCTGCCTGCAAACAATGCACAAACAAACTGCACTCTCGCCTTTAAACCACCTACAGAGAGCCTGTAAACAGAAACATCCTGTCTAACAACTACCCAATAGTGTCAAATACCATCAGATTTAAATGATATTTTTAGTCAATGTTGAACAAAAACTAAATTTGTGCTCAGTTTTTAGTAGCCAGTGTTGTTTTAGTATTCAGCATTTAGACTGTTCTGACACTTTTCCAAACATGTTTAAAAAAATAATATTCCTCTCATATTGGCCACACTTAATCAAGAATTAACTTGCTTTATAATCACCATAAATTATTAATCATCTACTATAAATATTCAGTACCTATGAAATCTATAAGATTATTTAATATCTCCTCATGGCTTGAGGCATGCAGTCTGATTTGGGTATGCAATTAGCACAATGTTACTTGGTGGAGTGCAAGTTTATATTGCTAGCTAAATTAGCCCACCCAGCTGGACTGCAAACCTCCAGAGGAAGACCTCAGACACAAACCATGTTCTGGTGAATCAGCTACACTTGGAAGGCATGCAAGTTAGATTTCAATTAACTTTCTCTTTAATGGTTCTACTGCTCATACTGGTGGCCACCAGCACCCAATACCCCACCAACACCAGTTCAACCAGACCCCCCTCCTCCCTCCGACTGAACCATGACAATCCACTTCACCCCAGCAATATGTCATCCAAAATCCGATTAGTATCAGCACTTGAGAAACTGCAGTGTGTCTCTGTGGAGGGAGAATGCATCTGTTGGCCTGGGCTGGAGGAGCTCGGCTTAATCTGTCCTCCAAGGCCCTCTGGGAGCAATATGCAGGTCAGCCGTGTAAAAGCTGCCTAAACAGCTCCCCTGGTACCACTGGGACCCCCTCCGCCTCACCACCGCCCCCTCGCTCAGACAATAGGCTTTGTTTGTGACGGGAGTCCAGAGCTTGTTAGAGTGAAAAGCAGCAACCAGCGGGGCCAAGCACTGCTGCACCATCAGCACTGCTGCACCATCAGCACTGCAGGCATCCTCAAGCTAAATTTAGACTCCACTTTAAATATAACTAAAATCTACTATATCAACGTCTAAGATGAAATACTGATCAGAACTTTCAGAAAGGTTTTTTTTTTGTTTATGTATTTAGTAAGACTTTGCTTTACAACACAACTCATATGGTAATGCTCACTAAACAGCATAAATGACCAGCAATTCTTCATGTCAGGAGAGTGTACGATATGTCTGTTATTGTATATGCAGTATTATTTATACAGCCAGGACTTTAAAAATGTATAAACCAGATGCATTTTTTATTCAATATTTATATTAAACTAAAAAAATATTGTTGAGGCCTCCCACTGACTATGATTGTTAAAAGCTTTTAAATTTTTGTTTTGTTATTTGACAATAAGTTTTTTTTAATGAATAAAAAAAAAAAAAAAAAAAATTTACAAAGTTCTCTAAAAGGTTCTTATCACTTAAGAGTAGATTAGAACCATTTTGCCAGTTGTGCACACACAACAGAATTTAGTCTCCGCATTTACCCATCAGTGCAGCCACACTACACTAGCAAACACACACTAGGGTGTTCAGTGAGTACACGTGCCCAGAGCAGTGGGCAGCCCCATTCACGGTGCCCAGGGAATCATGAGCGTTCCTGAGTTACTGGATACATCCTTAATCATTAAAGCTTCCATGACAGTATTAACAGTAATTAGAGTTGTGTAATGGAATTCCACCAATTCCACCTAGAAACAGGGTGAATCATTTTAATTTAAATATTCTTCACTATTGTGGACTGTTGAGGAGGGATGGGAGTTTGCCAACTAGGTCTACATGTGTTTTGTAGCCTTGAAAAAGGCTAATGATAGAGCTCCCTGAGATATCCTGTGGAAGGTTCTCTGGCAGTGTGGGGTGGCTAGGGCTACTCCTACTAAACATTTAGCCATTCAGTTCCTGTACACCCGGTGCAGTCAATGTGGGTGTTGGACGCTACACAAGTTGTGCCCAGGTGTATCCATGGTATAGCCAAGGTCAGGGGGGTATTACATATGGGGTCCGGAAGGTGGCAACTCTGCTTGTTGCACCTGATGTCCTTTCTGCTCCATCGTATGAATGTCTCTGGTGTGAACTGGAATGCTTTACAGCTGAGTGTGAAACGACTGGAATGTGGCTCAGCACCTCCGAGTCCCACACCATGGTAAAGGGAGAGGACCTGCCTCGGGTGAAGGGTGCAAGCATCGTCTTGTTCACGGGTAAAGCGAGTCTGGGACAGGCAGCAGTACTGAACTGTGATGGTGAAGAGGGAGAGGAGGCAAAGGCCAAAGTTCTCAGTTTACTGGTCAGTCTATACCAGCATCCTTACCTATAGTCATGAGCATTGGTTAATGTTTGAAAGAATGAGATTGCGGAGCAGAAGTGAGCTTGCTTCAGAGGGCTGTTGGCCACACACTACTTGATAGGCTGAAGATCTCAGTCGATCAGGAGGGTCTTCAAGTAGAGCCCCTACTCCTTCACATTAAAAAGGAGGAAGTTAAGGTGGTATGGCCTTTTGATAGGGATGTTCCCTGGGCATGGAACCTGGTCTTATAAGATTAAACACTCCTGTTTTATAAAGTGTCCTGTAAATGTTTAAAAAGCAATTATACAGTACAAGTTATGGTATTAAGAATATTATAAAAGGTTTTATATATGCTATATAACATCTTATTAATGCATTTTTAATACAGGACCCTTTAGGAAGTGGTCCTGTAACTTGGAGAGCGAGGGAACAATATCTTATGTTAAAAAACTGAGAATGGCTTTGTGTTGCAGGGCACCGTCACGATGAAGACACCTGCCTGGGAAAAAGGGCCTGATGTTTAGATACAGGTAAATCACTAGACATGCAGTCGATCAGATTATCTACCTGTTCTTAAGCTAATCGTAAACACCGTGCTTGTGCCTGGATTCAGGCTTCAAGCTGCCCCATAATTCCTAGCTTCATTCTCTCAATCCCGCACAGAGGGGGCATGTCTTAAGAAAGCAGAACAGAGATGGTAATCCCAAAAACCCTCTTTCTCTCTCAAGCATTCAAGAGCCACACGCCTAATCCTCAAATACACGTTCAGCTTCATACAAATCCTCATCCTGCAGTTAGACGTGCTGAGTAACAGTCAGGACAAGGAGGGGAGGGAAAAATAAAAAATAAATAACACACACCATACAACAGGCCCGAGTAGTTTCTCCCCCGCGCTCTGCAGCCCGACTGCAAATGTTATTTATGCTAAAGAGCATGTTCACGACAAGGCCTATTTTTACAGCCATTTGTTATTTGGCAGATCACTTCCGGATGTGCTGACCAATTCCCTCCACACAAGGCAGCCAAAACTGGAAGCTGAGAGTAATCAAACGTATCTGAGATATTTTCATTTGGCTTATGGACCGTATGTGCATGTAGTATGAAAACATACCTTTGTTTGTTTTTTATTGTTTGCAGTTTAACATGCTCTCCGAGATTCCTGGAACTGTTTGTCCAGCATGTTCCAGAAAAGTCTGTGCACATCAGTCATATTATTAGCAGCCTTTACAAAACAGATCTACAGTAAGACACTAATTCATTTCCTGGGACCTCTGCTTTGAATGGCCAATATGCAGGAGGTGGAAATATTTTGGTGGAAACGTAATTGCACTACATGGCGGCTACAACGATATAGTAACTTTGTGCCAGGCGCCTGTTAGTCGGGCACCAATGAGAGCTGTAAGAGGCGGTGGGAAGGCACTGTCCAAACCCTACGTGCTGACGACAGCTGTGAGAGATGGTGGGAGGAGATCGACAGCCACTCGAGACGGCAGAAAGGCGAAGAGAAACGCAAGTGGCATGAGGTCGAAAGGGAGGGAGAAAGAGAGAGAGAACGAACAGAACAGTCTCGACTGCGGCCAGCAGCCTTACTTCCTCAGGGGACCACAGGGAGCGATACACATGACCATAACCATGAGAAGTCTGCAATGCGTCAACCTCAGAGCCACAAAACGCTGAAACAGATGCACTCAGAACTCAATCACTTTGTACAAAGAGGCAACAATGTCCAACGGCATTTCCTTTTTTTTTTTTTTTTTTTTTTACACCATTTTACCTGCAATTTTGATTTTACTTATTCTATAATGTAATGCCTTTAACTCAAAAGAGCTGTATAACTATTTCTGTGAAAAAGTGTCACCACCCCTCCCAAAGGACCATGCTGCCCAAATGAATGAACACACCAATGTAACACACACACACACACACACACACACACACACTTTGTAGAGGATGTAAATTATGTAGGAAAAAAGGTTTAAAAAAAAAAAATTATCTATATAATTTTGACTGTCAGATTTTCTAGAAATAATGATCGTGAGACTCTACGTGGCACAATTTTATTGACGTCTGAATGCGATCAAAGTCTGATCCCATTACTCCGCCACCTCCTTCACTAAGCATCTTAATCTGTTATGCAAGACCTGCAACTGACCTAAATGGTCACTGGTAATGGTTTTTTCCACACACACACACACACACACACACACACACACACACACACACACACACACACACACACACACACACACACACACACACACACACACACACACACACACACACACACACACACACACACAGGTTAGTAAAGGCAGTGGCTCTACATAGAACACTGAACAGTCAAATAAACCGTTTTGTATGCTTAAAAGTTCCTTGTATATGATTCTATGGTTGTACCAAAGAGATCCTTTATTGTTACTTTCACTGCTTAACATCATAAAAAAACAGAATCAGTTTCAGGGTTATAAAGACTCATTTTTTATATATATTCTCCAGCAATCGGAGGAACCATCTTGCCATGCAAAGAACCATTTAAGCATGCAAATAGTTCTGAGAGTTGGAGGAGTTGAGCGTTTATTTGCTGAGGTACCCTTATATTGAACCTGAAAACTTCATCACAGTACTACACTTCTTATTTAACCTTTAACGTAGGCAAATAAGCTCTGCTCTGATTGGCTCATCCAGGCTGAAACACTGGCTACACCTATTCCAATACAAACAGCTGTAGGATTTTTGTGAAATCGACTCAGTTCAGAGAAGGCTGTTTCTGCAGCTTAGTCACCATCGTGGATTATGATGTTTTCCTATATGCAGTTCTGCTTGTCCTGGCTGTAATGATACCTGCCAGGCTGTGCTTTAACACTGCATCCCATCTTCAATACGACTTGCTCCACACAGGACCAGTTCTCCATAGATGTGAACATGCCCTCTGAATTATGGGATCAGATTGGTCTCCGTTTTTCTACCGACAGCTTATATACAGAATGTAAAGAGATTTAATTCCAAGTAATTTCGCAGCATTTCTATTGGTCCATTCATTTTTCTAATTTTCTCAATATCCAACCAGCCTACCACATGCACAAATCACCGGCTCACGAGTGCAGTATTTCAGAATACTGTCTCTTACTCCCCCTTGTGGTCAGATACTGCAGCAGCAGTGATCCTGGGCTTAGTGTTTAATGCAGGGCTGTGATCACTGCTGGCCATCAGTACAGACACTGATTCCTTCAGGTTGAAACTCCTAAGCTTTTTTGACTAAACATTAGCAAGTCAATCTACAGCCTTAGGGAATGAACTGCTATGTACTGTCCGAATGTGCTGCTGAATAAATGCGGATGCACACGTGTTATGGCACTATGATTTAAAAAAAAAAAAAAATTGTTTTATAATGAATAGGCCACATGCATTTACATAAAAATGCTTTTTTATGCACAAATATTTAAAGTTATGGTGGAATACTGTATGGCAGAACTAGCTAAACTAATGACAGTGTTTCAAATACATTATTTAAGAAAATAATTTTACTAATTTTTAGAGCTTGTGTTGACCTCTTCAACAATGTAGTAAGAGCGTCACTACAAACCCGTAAAAATCATCATCAATCAAACTGTGTGCTGTTTCTTATGTTGAGATAGTGACCCAAAATAACCTTTTATTTCCATATAAATAATAAATCAATTAATTACACCACGTGGTAGAACATGGCCAAGTCGAGAAAGACACCCAGATTTTGACAGCCGTCAGTGCAGGTCTCAGAAAAACAGTTATTTTGAATAAGTCAGTATAAAGTATTTTCATATCTCATGTATCATGATAATTATAAACCATGTGAGCAGCTCTATAGAGACTCACCTTGGCCAGAACAGAGATGTAGTGCCGAAGTGCAGTCAGAGCCTCTCCGCTGATGTTGCTGTGAGCTGAAAGCTCCACGCGAAGAGAGTAATGCAGGGCAGACTCCAGATCAGACATATAAACACGAGTCCTACACACAGAAACCAACAGAACATTAGTCTGGTCTAAATCCGTTCGCACTGGCCACACATAAACAACAACAAACATCTAAACAAGAGAAGACATTGTGAGCCATCTCAATATATCCACCACTTCTCATTATGAGCCTGCTAAGATTATTTAACCCATTTCAATATTATCCAGTGAAAATGTCCAATTACACTGGCAGGTAATTTAGCATCTCTTACTCTTTCTTGAAGCAAGTAAATGACTTGCCATTGGAATAAGAGACTTTCAACAGATAAAATGACAAATTTACTTCAAATGTAAAGAAACAGATTAAACAGGTTGTGTTTGTCTTTTATGTAATTTAAGCATCATATTTCATCTGCAGACCATTTTAATTGTTTAAATATTATTTCTCAAATGTACGTCTGCACTGCTGGACACTCCTGGACACTCTAGACACTAAAACCCCAGTATATGCACGTTTACTATTTACTACCATGTTGTGTTAGTGTGCTGTATTGTGTAATTGCTACGGGCTGCTAAAATTTTTTTCAGGATTAATAAAGTATCTTTTTATCTATCCATCTATCTAAACTGCCCTGCCCATGAAATGACACCCTTTAATTACAAAATGCCTTCAAACAAACGACGTCTAAGAATACATTCAATAATCTTACAGAATCATATTTATTCATTTTTTTCCCCCTTCCATCTACTGAGATTTTTTACAGACCCACATGTTGTTCACAACTCACCACGGAACACGTATCAGATGCTGAAAGTGCCATTTCATGGAAATTGATTTATAATGGCAGCAGCAGACAAACATTTCAAAAGTCTCTAAGCAGCAAAGTTGGTTCACCAATCTGGGAAATATGCATCATTTCTCAGAATAAGAAATATCAGACAATTAAGATTTATTATTTTTAAACACAGTGTTCTACTCCGGTCTGTCTCAGTTTTGTCCAGTTCTACCCTGGCACAACCCTAGTTCAGTCCTGGTTCTAGGTGGTTCTGTCCCAGTTCTTGGTTTTGACTTTTGTTCTTTCCTGGCTCTACTCCTGTCCTGACCCGGTTCCTGCTCTCACCTGTTGAACTCCCGCCATGGCTCCCCTGTGCTGTTATTCTGCTGGCCAGAGATGGTTGGAAGAGGCTTTCCTGCTCGCACTACCCCCGGCAGCCTCTGGAGGGCGAAGGAGTAAAAAGCACGAGCTTCACCGATCCTACAGAGAGCAAGGGGGAGAGAAGATGGAACGTCATGAAAGTGCACATCACTTTCTGTACCTCTTCTCTTCTTCTTTTATTTTTTTTTTTAGAAATCTATTTTAGAATTTTAGAAATAACTCCTGCGTTTAACATCCCAGTGTACAGTTTTCAGCAAAGAGGAGATACTGGGGAGGGGTTTCTGAGGACATGGTAAGGGATACACTTAATCATAAAAATCCCCAAAACACATCTACAGAGAAAATACATAAATACCAAGGTGTTTTACTCAGCTGTGAAAAAGTATTCACCTCCTCTCAAGCTCTTCTGTTTTTGTATGGTTCTAGCTAATATTTATTATATTAGCTAGAACCAAACTCTCACCAACAGGTCAAAACAAGCTCAAAAAAAAGTGCCCGTTGTACACTGATTGGTGGTCCCACTTCACAATTCTTTCGTTTTGATGCGTTATGTTTGTATGCACATGGAAACCAAAAGGAAGGACGGATTTGGCCATAATGTAGCAGAGTTAAGGTAAAGTCATCCAAAACAGAAGATACACAAATAAACTACTCTAGTACAGCAACCAATTACTCGGTTACTATCCACCATCACTACAGGGTCGCACAACCAGCTAGGTTTAGTGGAGCAATGACTTTCTATGGATGTTACAAATTTGTCTTGTGCTAACATGATCATTAATTTGATGAATTAGAACATTAAAATGGGACAAATGAGCAACAACTGATGAATGATGTTGGGATACTTTTACACAGCAGTGTAGAAACAAAAGGTGTTATTAAAACCATATTCATTCATAAACCGTTACACCCCAAGAATCTCCATGTGGATCCAAGCTTTAATTCCTCACCCGCATATCTAGAGCTTCATAGTAAACACTGACACTGAAAAATGTAGAAGTCACTGGGGAGGTCAGTCCAACACCATCAAACAAAGAAGCTGCTGTGTCACCTGTTCTTAGTGAGGAGTTTCCAGATCTGAAGCAAGAGTGGACCTTGATGATCTCTTCTCTCTCAAAAATGACAGGTTTAAGAGGCATTGTCTGATGGGGACTATTTTGGTGGTGCAGGTCTTCCAGGTGGGTTTTAGGAACCACATTTTTCCCCTGTAACTCCAGTTTTGGAAGCTTCTGTTATTTTCCTTTGAGTCCATTTTAACCTAGAGTGGCCGCGTTTTGTGTGTTGATCAAAATGAATCATGCATTCCGCTCTGCTGGCAGCCATCTGTTGCTGTGCGGCTCTGGGAGGCGAAACAAACACTATTGTTCCCTCCCCACCAGATTAGAACACACACACACGGTGTATGCTTTGCACGGACTAAAGGGAGCAATAAATAATAACCCATAAATCATTCCTTTCCTGTATTCGTCATCTAAACAAACTCTGCCTGCATGCCAAGGCTGACGCCAACCTGCACAACAAAGCAAAAACCTCACATTTATGCAAGGCTACAAAAATCACCATGGCGATACACAGACCTTGAACAACAGCACAAATCACAGTTCAGTGAATTTATTAAGCAGGGGCAGGTGTTTAAAGCAAGTTTGTGTATGTCCAAAATGTGGACACCTGAGCTTCTTGGACATCCCAGTCCTAAACCATGGACACTAATATGAAAGAGTCCCTCAGCTATAAGAGTGTAAAATATAAGAGTGTGTATGTGCGAATTTGTGCCCATTCAGTCAAACAAGCATTTGTGAGGTCAGACAGTGATATTGGACTTGGAGGCCTGGCTCACAATCCATGTTCCAGTTGATCTCCGGCCCTGAAGGTCCTCCACAACAAACTCATTAAATCCTTCTTTATGGAGTTGGGTTTGTGCACAGGGGCATTGTCATGCTGGAACAAGGGGTCTTCCTCAAAGTTGAAAGCATATTGTGTAAAATATCTTTCCATGCTGTAGCTGTAATACCACCCTTCACTGAAACCAAGGGCCCGAGCCTAAACCCTGAAAAACAGCTTCAGTGCTTGGCATCACCCATAGTGATCTTAGGCTTGTGTGCAGTTGCTCAACAATGGAAACCCATTTTAAGAAACTCCCCATAGATATTTTTTGTGCACCATGTACTTCGGCACTTGGAGGTCCCACTCTGCGAATCTGTTGCTCGTAGAAGCTTCCATTTCAACAACAGTAACACTTAGTTACCTTGGCAATCACACAAGACCAAACCAATGTATGGCAAAAGGCGGCATCCAATGATGCTTAGTCACTGAGATTTTCAGTTTACTGCCAGCGTTTGTATGGCTGCATGTTCAATTTACATATTTACTTTAAAACAAATTGGAGGAAATGGAGATGATCCGGAGCTAAACTCACACTGGGAGTCTGGAGTAGTTGGTGTGTGTGTAGTAAAGGTAACATGAAGGAAAGTCTGTGACTCCGAGCCGAGAGACCAGATCCTTTTCTGAACTCAGAACACGACGCACAGCGATGTTCTCGAACTGCAGCAAGTCCAGAATCACCTACAGAGCACAGACAGGTCAGCATCAATCAGTCAGGCATAACCACAAATCTCTACCTACAGCACCACATTTAGGCATATAGTAGATCAGAACATATTGTCCCTTCCAATTATGTTTATACTAAATCAGTGCCTTATGATATTAAACTAGCTGCTTTGTGAGCAAGATCTAAAAAGTTTAACCCCCTTCTGCAGTCCACCTGCAGTGAAATGATATTTAAATTCAAATATATACTTACATTTTAATTTAAAACATAAAAATGTAACAATTTAAGGCTAAACAACAAGTTTTTTGAAAAAGGTTAATACCGGTTTCACTGTGAGGAGCCGAATGGTTAAAACCGGTTTCACCACAAAGAGCCAAATAATTTAAACCAGTTTCACCGTGAGGAGCCCAACAGTTTAAACCGGTTTCACCGTGAGGAGCCGAACCGTTTAAACCAGTTTCACAGTGAGGAGCCGAACCGTTTAAACCAGTTTCACAGTGAGGAGCCCAACAGTTTAAACCAGTTTCACCGTGAGGAGCCGAACAGTTTAAACCAGTTTCACCGTGAGGAGCCCAACAGTTTAAACCAGTTTCACCGTGAGGAGCCGAACAGTTTAAACCAGTTTCACAGTGAGGAGCCGAACAGTTTAAACCAGTTTCACCGTGAGGAGCCGAACAGTTTAAACCAGTTTCACAGTGAGGAGCCCAACAGTTTAAACCAGTTTCACCGTGAGGAGCCGAACAGTTTAAACCAGTTTCACCGTGAGGAGCCCAACAGTTTAAACCAGTTTCACCGTGAGGAGCCGAACCGTTTAAACCAGTTTCACCGTGAGGAGCCGAACCGTTTAAACCAGTTTCACCGTGAGGAGCCGAACCGTTTAAACCAGTTTCACCGTGAGGAGCCCAACAGTTTAAACCGGTTTCACCGTGAGGAGCCGAACCGTTTAAACCAGTTTCACCGTGAGGAGCCCAACAGTTTAAACCAGTTTCACCGTGAGGAGCCCAACAGTTTAAACCAGTTTCACCGTGAGGAGCCGAACCGTTTAAACCAGTTTCACCGTGAGGAGCCGAACCGTTTAAACCGGTTTCACCGTGAGGAGCCGAACCGTTTAAACCGGTTTCACCGTGAGGAGCCGAACCGTTTAAACCGGTTTCACAGTGAGGAGCCGAACCGTTTAAACCGGTTTCACCGTGAGGAGCCCAACAGTTTAAACCGGTTTCACCGTGAGGAGCCCAACAGTTTAAACCAGTTTCACCGTGAGGAGCCCAACAGTTTAAACCAGTTTCACCGTGAGGAGCCCAACAGTTTAAACCAGTTTCACCGTGAGGAGCCCAACAGTTTAAACCAGTTTCACCGTGAGGAGCCCAACAGTTTAAACCAGTTTCACCGTGAGGAGCCCAACAGTTTAAACCAGTTTCACCGTGAGGAGCCGAACAGTTTAAACCAGTTTCACCGTGAGGAGCCGAACAGTTTAAACCAGTTTCACCGTGAGGAGCCCAACAGTTTAAACCAGTTTCACCGTGAGGAGCCCAACAGTTTAAACCAGTTTCACCGTGAGGAGCCGAACAGTTTAAACCAGTTTCACCGTGAGGAGCCGAACCGTTTAAACCAGTTTCACCGTGAGGAGCCGAACCGTTTAAACCAGTTTCACCGTGAGGAGCCCAACAGTTTAAACCAGTTTCACCGTGAGGAGCCCAACAGTTTAAACCAGTTTCACCGTGAGGAGCCGAACAGTTTAAACCAGTTTCACCGTGAGGAGCCGAACCGTTTAAACCGGTTTCACCGTGAGGAGCCGAACAGTTTAAACCAGTTTCGCCGTGAGGAGTCAAAAGGTGCAAGGCGGTTTCAGTATAAGGAACCCAATGGTTTAGTGTCAAACTGGTTTCAGTGTAAGAATCCAAATGGTGTAAGCCGGTTTCAGTGTGAGGAGCTAAATGGTGTAAACTGTGTAACTGGAAATCACCTCTCTGCCCACATAAGAGCTGTTCTTCTCAAACACCAGCGCCAGATGCTCCACGTTATTATTCTCAAAGAAGCTGTCGATCTCTGCAGCACTGCCAAACACAAACACACATAGTTGGAAAGTACAGCAGTGATGAGCAGAGACATGTCGGCTATCTAAAGTGTGTTTCCTTGCTTTGTGCTGGAACTGCGAGGATACAGTAGTCAACAAATGAGCTTATACTTTTCCAAGCAGCATGAAGCAAACTGGAAACCCTCACTGATTTCAAGTCTAAAGGATGAAATTCTGAGTTTCTGGGACATCCAGTATCCAGTCTCTGGGGTCACAGTCTGTTCTCTTGGGCAAGAGTCAGAGTCGATTCCTAATGTTAGCAATAGGTGTATATGTGGTATACAGTAATACAGAGGTCCTCTCAAGTATAACCATGTTAAAGCGTGTCTGTCTGTATGTGTGGGCACATGATGCGAGTGTGTCTGACCTGGCTGGTTCCAGTGGTGGACATGCAGGTGGTCCAGGTTCTTTGTGGGATTCCAGTTTATCAATAATGAGGTGACGAAGTCCTCGGACGTCCCGTGGAAAACCTGGGCACATTCACAGCTGAAAACACTGATACAAGCTACTGACTACTTACTAGATACTCATCAACTGACCAGCCACTGCTCATGTACTCAAAACCAATCAGCTACTGACAAGTTAACCACTAGCTATTAAACACTGACCAGCTACTGACAACTGCCCAGCTGTGACTGGACACCGACCAATAACTTCAGCATCTAAACCCTGACCAGCTACTAGCTAGCTACTGAGAAGCCTACAACTGTGAGAATTATTGTAAGGATTAAACATATCAGTTTTATACCTCTGAGATCTTCTCCTGTAGAATCTTCACTGGCGTACGCAGGAAAGAACTGAGAGACACAGAGAAAGAAAGAGTGACTGACTATGAAGGACTATAAACTCTTTAAAACCCCTCTTTAACTGGGGACTGAGATGGCCATTCCAGAACGTTGTACTTGTTCCTCTGCATGAATGCATTAGTAGATTTTGAGCAGTGTTTAGGGTCGTTGTCTTGTTGGAAGATCCAGCCCCGGTGCAGCTTCAGCTTTGTCACTGATTCCTGGACATTGGTCTCAAGAATCTGCTAATATTGATTGGAATCCATGCGTCCCTCAACTTTAACAAGATTCCTAGTCCCTGTACTGGGAACTAAATAGTCTTTAACTATCCACTTTTTTATTCTGTCTGTTCCACCTGCGTTGTAATTTAATTCATCTTTGAAAGATTTTATCCTATTTATTCTGGTTGCCTTTTCATTCCTAGCTCCCTGATTTAACCTATAAAACCCGCACCGTATAGAGGGACTAAATGAATAGGGTAAACGGGTAACTTACTGCTATTACTGTGACTGCAGAATAACAATGCCCCATTATTTAATTCACCGGCAACAAAAACTCACTGGGCAAGCACAGTCGCTTTTGCCATTGGCATGACAACCACCAAGATGACAGGGCAACTGAAAACCTCTTCTTTACGAATGCTAAAAGTAAAACTGAGCTACAAGCATCGAGTTAAATGTGACGTCACAAAAACAAAGATTTCAAACATGAGGACTGAGTGAGCCGAGTGAGGACATTTCCATTAGCATTTCCATGACATAGGCCCTTTAAAAGGTGGCTCGACCTACCTTCAGAGAAGGATACCCGAGGATCCCGAAACTCGTGCAGACTTTTCTGTTGTCTTCATTGGCACAGTCTATCGCTCCCAAGTCTACCGCCGGTTTCCATTCTGATCAGAAGAGAAAAAGAAGTGACCCCGTTAGCGACCCTGAATATCCCAGATCAGCCAGACCAAGATAAAAGAGTAATTCCACCTCTGCATGGTTAAGGTTTGGCGTGAAGCATTCTAGAGAAACAAACTCAATTGTTCACAGTGGTGTTGATTGGAACCAGACATCCACCTTGAAAAGCTCCCTCACAGATAGTTATTATATGAAATGGTTATGAATACACTGCCTGATGCCCAAGACATTCTATGAGGATTTTGGCCTTGGTGTTGTGAAGTTTCCCATGCATTCATGACCAAAGAGTTGGAGCTGCTTTACTGCACACCAAGATTAGACAAACATATGCCCCAAAAATGAATTTTAATGAAGCTGAAAGGAAATTCCACAGATTGTTCTGCATAACTAAATGGTACTTCCATAAAAATCCATTCATAGTGGAGGGATACACAGCAGTCCCTGAAGAAATAAAAATTACACTACTTTATCATCATCATCATCATCATCATCATCCTCCCTTTTTAAAAACAGAACACACGTGTAGGTTTTACAATTAACCAGGTCAAACAAGCCTGGTTGTGCACTGTTAAACAAATGCCTGGAATTCAATTAGTCAACATTTATTAAAATAGCATTTCTTAACAAATGTCTCAAAGCAGCTTCACAGAAAAGTTTATAGAAAGAAGGAAATTCACCTTGAAAGTTGCTATGGAAATCAGAAAGGCTTCTCAAATCGAGACACAACACTAGCTCAACTTATAACGTACGACACTGCGCACGCCGTCTTAAATGCACACACATTAACCAACAGACTAAAAACGAGACTGTTCTGTTCTTTGCCAGAAACGTGAGGCACGTGAGGCTCTGAATCCCATCATCTGCTCTAATAACCTCCAACAAAAGCGGCTGCCTGCAGAGCAGAGGCTGGTAACAGTTATTTCATTAGGCCTGGCCACATTACAGCCTGCAGGGGGCAGCAGACCTGGACCAAGGGTCAAATGCCAGGGCTGTTTTGAAGATGCTAATGGGCACATTCCAGCAGCTTTAATAGTTCCTTGCAAAGGCTCTACGCCGGTTATTAGGATGTTTTGAGGGACGCTACAGAATCAGCTTCACTAAGTCTTTTTGGGACCGCAAACCTTTAAGATGATCCAGTAGAATGCCACCAGTTTAGAATTGGACTTTTCAATTCTAAATACCCATTCTCATTCTCTTGCATTTACCAATACCCATTCTCTTCTCTTCGGTGCCAAACACAATGATCTCCACTTTGTCCAAATTTAATTAAAGCAAGGTCTGACTGATGCAATTATTTATGTGCTCCAACCATTGACACCGTGAATCTGTTGGGTTCAGTCACCTGGTGAGAGAGCCAGATTATCCACATAACTATTACCAGGTTGGTTTCTGTAGAAAATGGAGACTGAAACTGTAATAGAACATGTGATCAATCTGAATGACATTTTTTAAATTCTCAGCTGTTTAATTATGTGGGTTATTTTTTTATCTGGGCAAAACCACTGAATATACAGGCTGCTTAGATACTCCGAACAAATAAAACAGATACACCAAGAATTTAACCAATTTCAGAGGGAAACTGTCATCACAGCAACGTATGGGACAACAAAGGACCCAATAAAAGAAATTAGAGAATGAATGGATTTAAGAACATTGATAAGAAGAGGTCCAAGATAAAGATGCATACTGTAACAAGGACACAGTCACTGCAAAGCACCAGCATGCAGCACGTGCAAACACCGAGTGTCCACAATGCTCAATAGTTCCCATTTCTAGCAACTCTTTCTAAATATGATTGTGCAAGATTATAGACTAGGTCGATGAAGTGCAATACATCAAAAAACAATAATCAGTAAAAGTGTAGACGTGTGCTTAAACATATCGTCTCTGTCCAGAAAATAAACAAATAAATGGACAAATCTGCAGAATTGAGCTGGGAAGCACGTCCTTTACATTGTCTGATATTTTCAGCATGGTTCTACCAAAAGTAAGATGTTTCGTTTTACATCCCAAAAATTGACAACTGAATTTGAAGCATTAAGAGTTTTGACAACATGTTAATGACATCTGTGTATTGAGTTGCAGAGACACCACTGAGATTAGCATGCTAACCAGCTAGCCTCGCCATCCTGTATGTAATACCACTTACTACCTCAAGAGGCAATAGTGACTCATTGAGTGGAATCAGTCCAACATGAGAGGATGAAAAGGCACTGATGCCCTGATGGCATATTCTAACCTCTTACGTTGAAGGTCCTGGTTGCTGGTTAGATCAGTAGAGGTGGTGCTGCGTGACGCTAAACTCCTATTGTTTCTTCTAGACTAGTAAGGAGTAAAGAGTGAGAAGGAGGAATGACTGTGCATCTTCTGGCCCTCCCTCGTGTTTGGAGGATGGATTCAGCAGGTTGAATCATCACTGCTCATTTAACTTACATTGACAGTGAAGATTTCCATCCTCTTCTGTGAAGATCATTTTGAAGATGTAAATGGACATAAACTATCATCTAGGTTTTACAAAAGTGCTCAACTGTGCTGCGCAAACATGCCTAGAGTCCTCTGCTAATTTGCAAGATATACAGAGGCTGAAGGAAGTGCAGGGAGAGAACTACACTGTGTGTTTAGATGGAGGAGATGAAGAAGGCATGTCGGGTTCAGCTGAGTTTATAACGTCACACCATGTTCGCCGTTTCAACACAATTAAATGTATAAAGTATAAAGTATATAGTACCAAAATGTGTTCATTCGTTCATTAGGGGTAAACGTTCTGATGAGAGGCTGGGTGGGTCAGTAGAGTGGATTAAAATTGGTTTGTTCGATGAGAAAGCTACTCTACTATCATCATCATCAAAATACACTCATCATCAAAAGAATAGTTGCACCCAGAAGGAAATGTCAGCCAGTTGTGCTAGCACCAACATAATGACCCATGGAAGACATCAGTTGCTTGCCGAATGTGGCTGTTGGGCCAGTCAGGTACAAAAACAAAGTACAGCGTTGATATGTGCAACTGTTTGTTGATGAGTGTATGCTAATGCTACCTAAAAAAAAAGTTTCTTATTGGCTGCTGAGTGATCGGTTTGTGTGTTGGTCAAATTGCAAGTTCCTATTAAATGTTGTGTAACGACACTCAACCTAAACTCCCACTTACTCACTCATCTACTAAACTGCTTAATCCTACTGAGTCATAGTACTGGAGCCCATGCCAGAGCTCAAAACATGAAAAGCAGGAAACACACCGGACAGGCCGCACAGACATACACACACACTTCAGTACATCTCTTTATACTGGAGGAGGAAACCGGAGCACCCACACAGACATGAAGAGAACATGCAAACTCCACAGTACAGGACCCTGAACACACTGCCTGGGATCGAACGCCGGCCCTTCACATTGTGAGGTGACAACACTACCTAAAGTCTTTTCAAAACTACAATGACTAAAACTGAGATGTATAAACAGCTATGCCTGGTTGGATAATAATTTAAAACAAACCAGAACATTTAATAATTTTAAGTGTCACTGACTAAATTCTGAATTCTCCCCTAAACTTGTCTCTTTATGGTACTGTTGTCAGATCTTACAAATTAGTATTATGATACTCATTACCGCAATTCACAGCCTTTTAGGTCGATGACATTTTCCTGTTATTTTTTCCCCCCATTTCCGTAAAGTTCACGAGGACGAGATATTCCGGTAAAGGGATCGATCTGTTTGTTCAGACTGTTTATCTGCAGGATGACAAACACTTTAATGTGTATGGATATAGTTTGACATGGTTTATTGATTATAATCCAGAAATAAACACCATAACTCATAAAAGCAGTTGACATTGATCATGTAATATTTAAAAATCTCAATTTTGTCACATTTGTCCATGTTTCTGGCATGTTTAACATATTCACAAACATCTGCAAACACTGCCCAGTTAAAAAAAAAAAAAAAAAGTCAGACCCCCACAGTGCAGGTATTATGTGGGTGGTGGACCATTCTCAGCACTGCAGTGACCCTGATGTGCTGCTGGACTAAGAATAGTCCACCGAACAGAACTATCCAGCCAACAATGCTCTGTCAGCAACGTCCAGAACTTGAGGATGACCAACACAAATTGTGCAGCAACAGATGATCCACCACCCAAATAATACCTGCTCTATGGTGGTCCCGACCACCGAATAACAGGGTAACAAAGTAGGCACAGAAACAGGTGGACTACAGTCTTTAGTTCACCTGTTTGATTCAGTTAGACTATTGAATCGATTAATTCGATTCACTGGAAGGAATCGATTCAAAAGAATAATTCTCTAAGAATCGAACATTACTGCTACTCCAGACGGTGTGCTTTTGCGAGGCTGGAGTTTGAGTCTACATTAATAAGAGTCTCTCTGATCAGGGTGAGCTGCAGGATGAGTCTGAGGTGAGCATCTCCATCATGTTTGTTCCATCTGATTCAGAATCGGCTCTAACCTCCTCCATCGAGTACTAACCTGAGATGTCTCTGGCCAGGCTCCTCCAGACCGGAGCGAAGGCAGCGCAGTGTCCACACCAGGTCGCATAAAACTCCAGCATCAGCGCCGAGGAAGAGTTAAAGACCCGAGAAACACTGTCGGAGTCCAGCACCAGAACCTGGTCGATGGGAGAGTACAGTCCGGCCTTAGCTCCAGAACTCCACAGAGCGGCCAGCAGCGCGCAGACCAGCACATAGCTACACTTTAATCTGCCCAGCTGAGGCAGAGACGTGGCAGAGCAGCGCCACGCCATGATCCAGCTTCACTCTGAGGGAGCGAAAGAGAGACGGAGGGAGTGAGAAAGTTTAAGCTGCTGTTCCCTCCCACTGCGCGCGCGCACAGACTCAACTACAGGGAAGCACAAAGACAGCCTGCAGGACACCGATATACCCTCGACACATCAATCAGGCACGTGCCATTGGAGGAGAGAGGCCCTAAACACATGCAGCCCGACATGCAGGAATTACTGCCTTCATGCCTGAATTCCACATTGCATTGCTTGCACTAATAACTGCATCAATGCGCGAAAAACTGCAAGGAGAGTGCGTTACTGCACTAAGAGCTGCGATTAAAGCCGCAGCACTGAAGAGACAAATGCATTTATGGTCGCATTGCTGGATTATTCCAAGAATAAACGGATGAATACAGGAAATCAACATTGATGGTTGTGCTGGTGCATTACCTGGATGACTGACTGCATTACCAGTTGCATTACTTTGTTAATAAGACCATTAGTTGCATTATTGCACAAATAACTAGAATTAAGCACTTGTAACATCAATATTGCACTAAATCAGCATTGACAAGCTGGATGAATAACTGATTTACCAATGGTATTATTGCATGGCTGCATTACCACAACTGCAACCCTAGTTGCATTGCTGCAGTAATTACTCCACTGATTGCATTATCGTGCTTGTATTAGTGACCCCATTATTACGCTGTTTTTTTCTGCACTAATGACTGCTTTACTGTGCTAAGTGCTAAACTAAACAAATACATGAATAGGTGCATAACTGCACCACTGGATGCATAACTTTATTAGTGATAAACTGAAAGCATTAATAATTAATAAATGTACATTGATTACTGACATGTGATGTGATTCATTTGGCTCCCTCTCTGTTTAAGAAAATAGACAGCTAACTGGAGTTTAATACTATTTCATATTTGTAAAAATATATCTGTGAAATATAAAAACAATGTAACTTGAGTTGTACTACAACTGAATATAATTGAATGGCACGTCTACTGTAACCCATTTGAACATCAGGTTGGAACTTGTGGTTGACGTATGCACAAACTTATGTTTTATGGGTTGATACTTAAACATGAGTTTTGAACCTTTAAGATAAAATCTGCACATTTGAATGTTTTACAAACGAGGCTCTAAGACTCCAGATCGCTGTTAGACTCACATCTGTACACCAGTTTGTACCAAAAGGAGGCATGATTTGGGTCTGCGAGAGCACATCCCACACTCTCTTCTATCCCTCCATTTAAACACGGTTTCTGTTACCGCACCTTACCGACAGAAAGGAAATCAATTCTCCACGATATGCGTCCTGTAAAGCTCTCTGCAGGGGGAGGTTTTAGAAGGCAAATAGCAAAAAATAATAATTTAAATTAAAACTTCCTCTGGGTCTCTGGAAGATTAGGCACAGATGAGCGTCTGCATGACCGGCCTTTAGATCTGCAACTCCCTGTTGTCAAATATTTACCCGTCGATTGTGTAGCTTGTGTTTCTGACTCGGCACATTCCACCCACTCAAACGTTGCATTAGTACGAGGCGTTTCATCATGAAGAAGGAGAATGAAGAAGCACTTTCAGCGGAACAAGAAAACCAGTAGACCACAAGGACTTCCGACTGAGAAACGAGGAGCTTTATTTACAATTTTAAAGGTCAAATTAGTTAACAAATATTTATAATATGTACATGTGCGCAAACTGAGCTGTGTTTATTATTTCTACAGCAGTTGTCCATGTCCTCCCACAGCGGACAGGCCTTTATTTACACACTCCAAAAAAAAAAAAAAAAAAGTCTTCAAGTGCACCTGCGTCACTCACAGTAGATCATTATAAATATTCATACAGATGCAAAACACTTCCTCTAACTACTGATTTTAAAAAGTAGAAACTGATTATCCAACAATTTGTGCCACTTTATTTCATTTTACCGTCTTTTAAAAAGCATTCGCCGTCACCGAGAAAATCAATGTGCACAGTTATTAGTAATATTTAGAGCCTATTTTCTACAGGAGGTAGAGAGATGAGTCAAATTAACCCTAAAGGGCTGACCAACGTGAGGGACATTCAATAAAAAGGCAAGCTTGGGTCAGCAGGCCCGAGTACTGCATAGCTGAACTGTATCGTTGTTGTATTTTATCCATGGTAAAAGCTGGATAAAGGAGACGTAGACATTTGAAGGAGTACTCCAGAATTCCACTGGTTACTTTCCATCTGCTGTATATGTAGCACGCGGCTGAATACTACAAACAATAACATGTTTGCCTGAGGAGTGGAAATCATACTCAAATCTCACTCAAAACAGAGGCCCAAGAGCAGCTGCTGATTTCCATCAATAGGCGTTCAGTCTTAGCAGTAAACTGAGCTGTAACGCTACATGAGCCATCAGCCTTAACGTTTCCAAGATAAAGAATTCAGGGCTGAATAATTGTAATTATTTTCTACATGTTAAGATTAGACTTGGTTTTTGAGGCCAGAAAGACCAGATTAACTACGTTTCTCAGGCTTGACCCCGGAACGCAACATGCCAGACTGTCAGTGCTTTGTAGATGTGATCTCACAATAGCTGAAGGTTTGGCTGCCTCTGAGTGGTCTAACTAATCTACAGGTGGCTCACAGTCTCAGTGTTATGAGGATCAGTGTCCACTTCTAAAACTTAACACTGATGAGTCCATCGTTTTAACAAATCACTCTCTATTAATCTGCAATTTCAACATAAAATATTTCATCTTTCAGCCCTAAAAGAATAAATGCCAATTAATATACTAGTACAATCACAGTGGACACCAGCCAAAGTAACCAGAAGTGCAGTTGGATAAAACTGCAGTCAGCTACAGAGTCATAAATTCCACACGTCTATTGGCTGAGCTTGACCCCTGGCTCCTGTAGTGAGATTTGAGTCTGTTCAGGGAAACATTCTAAAGGGAAAGGTCACCAATTTCTGACACCCAAACATCTCCATATTTTAGTGGTTGAGATGTAGGCAGAGAGATTCAGAGTGGGGTTGGTGTTACATGGTTAAGCTTGGAAACCAGAGGTCACCATGTCTACAACACAAATACAGCTGTTTTATTTACTGAGTTTCTGAGTTTTGTATGGAGTGTCCATCATGGTAAATGGACTATCATACATTTTCACCACAAATCTGTCCTGGAACAATGTTTCACATACCACACAGCGTGTTCACAACCAATTCGTGTTATGAAAAATCGGTGGAGTTGGTTTTAAAAATGGCTGTCGGGCTTCAGATGTAAAGATACTGATCAGGTTGTAAAAATGATGGAGTACACCTTTAAGACATGCAAAGCACTGTCCATAACTCACACGACAGCTCCATCTGTGTTTATAGCCATATGGAAAAGTGAGCAGGTTTAGGGGGCAATAAAAGGCTGCAGGACTCCTGGACTGGAAGAGTAGACTGGAACCAGTTTCTGCTGTTTTTTAGAGTGGGTTTGGTTTGAAATGCTCCAGATTTCTTTACAGTGGTGGTGACAGGAACCAGGGGTCACCATGACTACAACACAAATACAGGCAATTTATTTACCATCCAAACCCACCAGTGAACCTACCTCTTCCGAGTTTATATATAGAATGATGATGGTAAAATAGTGGAAAACACGAAATTTCTTCGCGATATTGAGTATTCACAAGCATTGTATGTAATGCCTACATGTGTGGGAGCTTTTAGAGGTGTTAATCTCTTTGAACATCGTTTTTTATTTTCTTTTTCTCAACCATCTCAACCATTTAAATATGTCTTTAACCTCCTGAAAATCATTTGTAGTGTAGGTTTTTGTCTCATCTGTATGTGCAGACCCCAGCTGTGGATATGTGGTAATCCTTTCCGCTATGAGCTGCTTTAATAATGTCTCCTGCCCAAATTGAACAGAACAGTGCATGGAATCTACAACTGAAGAACTCTACTAACGTTCACCCACATCACACTGACCGCTACGCTGAACGCTTCAGTCCACAGGGAGAGAGTAAGGCAGAAATGGAGGTTTAACAGCATCATGGATGGAAAAATGGAGGTGGAAGAAAGGCTGGGAGATGTTGTTCCTCATGCTTCAGGGAACAGAGAACCAAGGAGGCACTTAAAAAAGAGAGAAAGGCAAATGGTGAGGTGAGGAACTAGCTGGACAGTACTGACCGGAGAACAGTTACCCTTAGAGGCAAAACAGCACACTCATCTCTTGGCATCCACTACGTCTAGTTGACAGTACAAAGATGCAGTTTTACAGGAAAAAGAAATACACCTTTAAAGAGATACTACAGCATTTTTCAACCCAGTCCATCACATATTCACATACAGTAAAAGACTAACTTCAGCAACTGTGTGTTGTCCTTATTAATATTTTACAGAAATGCTTTACTCGTACTTTACAAGTACAGAGAAATGGATTAAAACTGTCCCACTGATACTGGACTGTACAATACAGATGAAGCACATAGATCAGGCTGAAAAACACTGGAGTACTCCTTTCAAGTGGCTGCTACTATTATTATTATTATTATTATTATTATTTAACTTTGTTGTAAAATGCTGTTTGATTTTTTTTTGCATCTTTTTGTGACATCCCTTATACACATTCGCCTTATGTGCTTAGACGAGATTTTGCAATTAATTACCCACATTCTAAAATAGTTTATACATTTTCCAATTATTTTTTTGCAAATCTGTTTCTTAAAAAACACATTTTTCAATAAATTAAAAAATACCAATACAGGCAAATAAGAACGTGTCATCATACAATCAGATTGGCCTGTGAAGTCCAACAACGCCTCCTTTCCACTCTGCTCAGGGCGAGTTGTTTGAGTCTGACGAGGGAGACTTAGCAGCAATGGAGCACAGACACAGCCGAAAGCAGCCTGCTAAAGCTGAGGAGAGGCTGTGCTTCGTACTGGAGGAGAAAAGGCTAGACTGGGAGATTCCTGATGAGGCTGAAGAACTGACAGCTCAATGATGAAGTACTGGATGTGTATGAGTCCGGTTCTGAACATCCACCAACAGAAGACCTATTTAGACCTCATTTCCTGGATCTGGATCAGAATTTCAGCCATCTGGACCCCTCCTACTAAACCTGGGTCAGAATTTCGGTCGTTTGGACCGCCTCTCCTGGATCTGGATCAGAATTTCAGCTGTGTCCTTCAGCAGAGCGTCAAAGATCCCGTCTGCCAGCTGCATCTTCACGAACAGCTCATCCTCGTCATAATTCACCCACAGAGCTTCCTCCTCGTGTAGCTCCTGTACCTGAGAATACAGACAGCATGACGTCAGCGTTAGGCATGCAGGAATATGGAAGCTATGATGTGATGCCATAATCTGAAAATATTATTATTCATATCTGCCCATAATGGTACATAAACAATGGAATAGCGTTACAAATGCAGCAAAAATAAACAAGATGGAGACCCCATACATGCATGTCCCATACACATGCAATTCATCTGGAGTAACTAAATACATCTTCAAAAAACAGTTCAGATATTGTTCAGATCCAACCAACTGAATATCTGCAATGAATATCTCACCAAGATGTGATCGACTCTGTCTCTCTTCTTCCTCCCGAACTTCAGCATCTTCTGCCAGTCAGTTTTGTGATTCTGCTCCTTCTTCAGGCTGTACAGCTTCAAAACCTCGCTGGTGACAAACGCCTGGAACAAGAAACAAGTCACATGTGAACAAAAGACAAAGTTTTATATGTTAAAATAAGTAATGCAAGAACACTACATATTTTTACCGCTATAAAAAGTATATACCTCCAAAATGATAAATATCTCCAAATAACTTTACAGGGAAGGGGACAACACATTTTTAATGTAAGCTGATGTAACCAGACTTTTTTTCCCAAAGTAATTTTGAGCCATTTAATTTAGTCCAAATTACACACATTGTAAAAGAGAGTATTTTCAAATTATGTCCTAAAATGAAGAAGCATCACTTTCGCCCAATTTTAGCCATTATGTGTTGGTGGATGTTATTCCTAAGCACAGCTCAATTTAGAAGGTTTTATACAGACTCCTACCTGAACTTTAGTTATGTCGTTTGGGCTGTTAATCCTGTGGATGTAGGAGGAACTGACACGTCGTGGTTTGACCCACTGAGGCTGGTCAGCGTTTGGATCTTCCATAAAGATGTCTTGAATGACTTCCCAAGACAGATCAAATACCGCCTGCAAAAAAACAAAAACACAAACAGACTTTATTAGCAGGTCAGTCTTTCGCCCCCATTTCAAGCAGTAAAGCTTTAGTTGATGCCAGAAAGCCTCGTACACAGTAGACACTAGACATGTAGTTTTAACATAGATGCACTTAATAAACCACAACATGTTTGGTTTTGCTGTTTATTCATTAGAAGATCATAAAAACCAATTAACATTCGGAAAAGCAAACTGCGTGTCTAAACCATAACACTGACCAAAAGCTGTGTAGAGTTATAAAATATGATGATGTGTGGACATATGTTCAAGGCTGCGTTTGCTAGTCATGTTCTGAACTTCACTTTTGGGTTCTACTATAACAAACTGTCACTAAGGTTTATAACATAATAAATATAATTAGGGTACAGGGTCACTCAAAGCGGGAGGTGGGAGAGAGAGAGAGAGAGAGGTAAAAAAAAAAAAAAAAAAAAACCCACACACCAGCCCAAAGCCCAGTTAAAAGTCGTAAACGTAGTTTTAACTCTGACTTCGATCCACTTTGGTAGAACCCTCTCTCTTTATTTTATAAACTTAGTTTGAGCTGAATGACTCGCCTGCTTGTAGCTCCGGACGCACTCAGCCTCCTGCTCGTCGTTTCTGTCGCAGTCACTAAGAAAGGCTTCTGAGGGGTGAGGCTTTTGGACTCCACTTAGGGTCTGCTGGCCCTGGCCCAGCCCGCAGTGCTTCCAAATCTCCATCAGGGCGGCGCTCACCAGTTTCTCTACCTCTGAGGCGGTGTGTGGGACCAGCATGGCCGGTTCCTCAGGCAGTTTAGGCTGTGGTAGCTGGGGCCTGGCTGGAACTTTGACCTGAGGAGATCCAGACAGTGATCCCTCCTCATGCAGCCGCTTCAGTTTCTCCTGCTCCTTCCGAGAGCTCAGGCCAAAGTCCTCATCGAACCAGTCCTGCTCATCCCCCAAGGCATCCAACAGCTCACGACTCAGCTCCAGCTCCGCGAGCCGCTTCGCCAGCTCCTCCTGGCCACTTGGACCCAACACTGGACTCTCCTGAAGGAGAGACAGTTAAGAATGTGTTATGGCACATCATCAGATAGATGTGTGTTACTAGGCTACATGCTACTAGGCATGTCTTTCTCTGTAGCTTTATTTACATATGCAAGCTCAGTGCATTACTTCTCCATATTACGCATTTTAGTCCAAAAACATGAAAACAGATCTGTAAATGTTCAGTAATGATGTTCAACTGCACTTACTTCAAAGCAACCTATTTATTATAGGTGCATAAACAGACCCCCAGCTGAACTTTGCCCTTCACTACATGTCAAAATCAGAATGTCTGGCCAGATCAATATCTGCAGGCGTTTGTCAACTTTTGCATTGGTTTAACAGGTAAATCATTAACATTCTTAAAAGAAAATATAGCTAGAGATGTAGCAATGATGACTGATCCAACCCAGAGGTAAACAAATGCTTTCCTGTTAAGTCCATTTTTTTTTTCATAATTCAGGACCCTCATCAACTTAAACAAACCTGTCTATATGCAATCTGCAAATGACTGCAGTGTATGGATCAAAACTGGTTAAATCTGGTTAAATTGTCCCATTTAACTAAAACTTGCATTTTACTTGTGTTTGTCCAAGTAAAACCGGCATTATGACAAAATCCACTGCTGTTATTGATGGCTGGTACCCACCGATCTGTTGCAAAGCTCTGGAGAGGACACTTCTTCCTGGTCGTTGTCAAAGAAGGCGTGGAAGTTAGTCGCCTTGGCAATGAAGTCATTTTCCTCATGCTCCTCAGAGTCACTGATAATGACTTCTTTCTGTAGATTGGCAGCTGCGATTTTCTTCTCTTTCATCTTCTTGATTTCCTGAAACTGCTTCACAGCATCTTCCATAAAGCTGCCCAGAAGTTTATCAGCCAGAGAACTCAGGGACCTGTTCTCATTCACATCTCCATCCACCCTGTCCATGCTTGTCGCAGAAGATTTTCGAGGGCCCTCAACTCTGGACTTCTCATCGTTGATCAGCAGGTCCAAGATGTCCACAGTTTGCTCCTCCAGACCACCAGATGTTTTGCTGAAACTGCTGATAGGTAGAGTAATCTCACCATTTGACACATCTTCAAACTCCAGGATAATATCTCGGCTTTCTCCGTTTGCCACTGGGAGCGTTCCACCATTACAGTCCTCTAGGATGCCTCCTGTGTCATGCATTGAGTCCTTTCTAGGTTCAAAGTCAGACGGTTTATCAGAAGATTCTCTCATTTCAGGATGGAAATCTCCATCTGGCTTTCTGTTCTGTTGTGTGCTTTGCTGTGAAGCACCTTCAGAGCTTTCCTTCTCCAATACTTTGTTTTTTAGGTCATCAAACGAAGAGTCTTCATCCTCAGTGTTGTCCACATAGCTCTCAAACTTCTCCGGTAGATGAGTGACCTTGTCTGGAGGGGCAAATATCCCATGTCCTTTTTTACAGTGGAAGTACATCACTCCATCATAGGTTCCATCATTACTTCCTTCTGACTCATCCAGCTCCACACCAGCCCAGAACCCATTGGCAAAACTGGTTTGTCCCTTGAATCTCAGAGTGCCTGGCTGAACGTTGCTTACTAGAACCCTGTCACCAATGGTGTAACTTGGCATTTCGTCCTGGGATAGTGAAGACGGTAGCATTGCTGGAGATTTTGGAGAGCTAGCAATATCATCGCTGAAGTTGTCTTTGGAGGGCTTTACCAGGCTGTCAAGATCCAGCGGCCTCTCAGGAAGGAAGCTGCCACTGGTAATCCCTGATTTGACACTAAGCTCTTCATCTATCTCCTCCTCACTGCTGCAGATTGAAGACTTGCAGGACCTTTCTTCGGGGCGTAGGGCTGAAGGTGACGTTGATTTGGACTCCTGATTATCCTCCTGATTATCCTCCTGGAATGATGAGCCAAGGGATGACTCAAAATCATCATTATAGCCATCTACTGAGGTTGATGGAATCTCTCTATGTTCATCCAAATTTTCTTTCTTATAAGAGTCAGCCATAGATGAAGGACTTTTCTGAGGTGGTGCTTCAGGTTCCTTGTTTAGTGCTTTGTTTAGGAGTGAAGAACCAGATATTAGATCTTCTGTCGTGATGTCAGGCTTTTCCTCTGCTTCATACCCGCTCTTTCCCGACAGAGAAGTCGGTCCTTTATGTTCAAATGCCTCAGCCCTGTGCAAGGGCTGCTGAAAGTCCAGGTTGAGCAGCAGATGCGAGTTTTGGTCCTTGTGGGATAGGTCATTGTCATTGCTGGAACCTTCAGACTTCAGATAGTCCAGTTCTTCTATGACCTCCGATCCCTGGCTGGACACTATGCTCTGGTCAGCAGAGATATTTAACTGCGGTTTGGCAGAGCTTGCAGTCGGGCTAAGTTGGTGCTCTGGAGACAGCACACCTGCACCCGCACGCTCAGGGCTTCCAAACACTGGGGTTGGGGTCACGGTGGGTGGATCTTCATCTGAGGAGGTGACCTCATGGTTCCCCAAGTGGTCACTGCGGCCTGCTGCAGTCAAGAAGAAACATTCAAGATAGTAAATCCAAGCTACATGATAAAACCTTTCATTTACTCTACGGATAGAACAAATAATTACCAAATAATTATAATTAAAAATTACATTTGTACCCATACGACATTTGTCAAAAACACAATAAAAAATATATCCTAATATATTATGCCTGAATGGTAACCGTAGAGTACTTTCAGTCAAGTGAGTCCACAACTTTCGAGCGTTACTGTATTAATGCATCAAACTGTGTACGTCATATCATGAACCCACCACTCTCAGACTCCGCAAGTGACTTTTCCTCTGCCTCTCTGCAAGTCCTCAGATTCTTCTCACCTTCAGGCCAGCTGCAAAGGTAGGTTAAAATTTTGATTGTGATGCATTAATCTGAAGATGATGATTTATCTGACAGAAATACTTTAATTGGTACTTGAATAGCCTGTAATGTTATACGGCTGACCTGTGAATGGCCGGGGCTCGAATTCTGGGCTTTTCCGTGCCTGCCGCTGGAGTTTTAATCTGAGGTTTAGCTGTGGGCGTGTTGTCTGCCTCCTTACTCAACTCAGCCTTCGTCTTCTCAATGAAGTTATTATAGGACTGTAGAAGTGGGGGATGGCACATTAGAAAACATAACAACAGGCTTTTCCCTTCTGCAGTGAATCATATGAATCAGAATCATAGGTCCACATTTTGGCTCTACTTCAGTTCCCCACACTCAAACAAAGCAAGAAACAAGCAATGCATATGGTTCAAGTGCTTTGGGAATTGGAATAGATTTAAGACTGCACAGTCTGTGTGGGTCCCTATTAAAATGGCTTGCCAAACATAGCTTAGAATTCATTAGCGTTAAAAGATAAATTATATGGATATATTAATCCAGAAAACTCTAGAAAAAGAGGTTGCACTGATAAATACAGCTGTCAAGGACATTTCAATTAGACAATCCTTAATCTGGGCATAAATGATCCCGTTTGCTGAGAAATCCAGCTGTGTGAAATACCTCCTGCTGCGCTGGAATCAGGTCAGCTCGGTATTTCAGGCTGTATTATAGAACTGCAAAATTTTGATTTCTCCATACTTACCAAATATATCATGATATATCAGATATTTAACTTAGCATTGACTGTTACTGAGCCCATGCTACATAACTGTTCTTACTAGTGCTGAAAGAATGGCTTACAAACCTGCCATGGCTGATTTTGTCTGAACTGTTTTGTTACAGCCGACATGAAATCAAAATGTTAACTACAAACAAAATACATTTGATGTGTGATTATCAGGCTCTGACCTCCAGCTGTTTGAGCAGACTGGCCTCCTGTGCCTTCAGACGCTCCTTGTGCCGCTGTTTTTGCGCTTTCTTCAGCCGCTGAACCTCAGCCTTACGTCGCCGTAGTTCCTCCTTCAGTGCCAGCACGCGACCCTCGATGTCACTCTGATCCGAGGCTGCCTCTGTACGGCACAAGCGAAAGATTATTGCACAAACTCCACACAGCGGAATGAAGTTAATCCAGCAGTCACCATAATCAGAATAAGCTCCAACAACCTGGACTGCTGCATGCAGCACAAAAAAGACAATGAGTTTTCCTGAGACCAAAACAATGTTTACTAAAGGGGAACTAAAGCTCCAGAATTTACAGCAAATACAGAAAAAGTGCTCTACAATGCTGCATGTGGTCCACCTGACAGGCTGCAATATGCAACATTAAGTATATATGAGCTAACGTATGTTTCAGAACTAAAACAGGCTGCCCATATTTAAATACATAAATAAACAAACAAACAAACAAACAAACAAACAAACAAACAAACAAACAAACTATAAGGGTCCACAAAAACCCTGAAATATGCAACCATCAGCTTTGGAAGGAAGCCAGAATGCTCTTCCCTAGTACCCTTTGCCCTCTGGACCTGGATAAAAGAGTTTCAGTAGGATACTCACCCGATGTTTGGGCTGAGGGTTTGAGCTCGCTGCTCCTGGAACTGTGTACATCCAATTTACTGCTGGGGCTGTGATTAACTGAGGGAGTCTGTAACAAACACAGGGTGTATGACATCAATGACAATTTCTACCTAATTCTTAACAGTCACTCAAAACATCTGCAGTGCAGCGAGCACAGAAGCGGATTCCGGAGATGTCTCTGATTGGGTGGATCAGATGTAGATCATGTTGAGTATCAGGTGTAGAATGAATAACTTTCAATTTGTAATCTTTAAGATCTAGCTCCAAATATATGTCCTGCTTCCATAAGCACACCCTCACCTCCCCTCTTCTGTAAAAATTGGCACTTGAGCAACTGGGAAGACACAGCTACAGGCCAACACACATGTACGGTGCTTTTCATGCTTTTTCAGGATTTCTTTTTCCTTCAGTGCATTTTATACCTTCGATCATGTACTACCTTCTAAGTGTTAACTGTGAGGTACAAAGTACTACATATAACTACCATAATAGACCTGTGAAGCAGGCATGCACTGATATCACATTCTCTTTACTGTTCTGTTGAATTATACAGAAAAAAAAAGAAAGTCCAAGGCAAAAAGACTAAGGAACGATTCTCTGAATTGTCACCGGATTAACCCTTTACCCCGCCATGGTGTAATTCTTACCATGTGGCTAGGGGACTCAGAAGGCTGAGCAGTTTGCATGTGAGAGCTGATGCTGGTTTGTAGTGAGGGTGGTTTGGATGCAGGTCCATCCGAGTAAGGGCTAACCAACTGCTCTGAAACCCACGCAGCCGAGCGCACGCTGGACGCCACAGATGAGTCATCTTCATCTTCTGCTTCTGGACACAAAAACAGAGCATGTCTGGGTGGTGATAACATTGTTCTTGATCTCCATAATGCACAGGTGACCGAGTCTTGATAAAAGCATACATTATTAGGAGCGAAGACTTGAACTATGAACAGTTGCTACTTCAGTGCACTGTAAGACACTTTGTGGCTTTTACTACAGGCAGCCGTTTTCAGACATTATGGATTTAAAAATAAGGAGCCTGGGAAAAACTGGGGTTCAAATGACTGTTTAAATTTAAAAACAACATTTAAGATTTTTATCCATATTTATTTTTATCCAGCCCTAATTAACAGCACCTCTCATAACATCCTTGTGCACTGCTTACATTAAAAACCACCCAAAACCTGGAGACTTCAACAGGATGACCCACAGCTAAAGAGTTCAAATGTTCAGCATCATGAGGTCGCTTTTGGATTCTTGCAGTAACGTTACCTGCTGTTCTGACCTGCATTACCCAACCCCCAGTCTTAAACCCGTCAGGGACTAAAAGAGCACATTGTTTAAGCACAGAGCCTGAAACAACACCGACTCTGGCAGAATCCAATATGGCTTCTTACTGAACATAAAGCATTCTTTAGTGGGATGGAGCTTGATTTTCTCCTCTCTCAAAGATGGGGACAGTTCTACTAGGTCCTCCAGGTGCCTGCCAGAAGTTTTTCAAATACTTTTTGAACTCCAATCTTAGAGTTCAAAGTTCTACATTTTATTTTCCCTTGACGTTCCCTTCTAATAACTTGTATTTAATGCCTGGAATTTTGACTGGAAACCAAATGATCTCTGATTTTTCACAGCCTTTTTGCACTGGATATATGAAGAGTGCCATTTAAGGGTCAGCCTCTTATCTGTTTTATCACACTCCATTCTCTGTTTTCTATTTTTCCACCAACAAGGTGGTGGTGTTTGTGGTGCTGGAGCCAAATTTCTTTTCATATTTCACTTGGTTTCTGATCAGCAAAACCTTTCACAAAGATAAGCGTAACAGCAGCACACGTATAAAGCAGAAAGGGGCATTTCCTGAAGAAAATGCAGAGTAATTGCGCAGCTAATGCTTGTTGCTGGCCAGTTGCTAGGGTGTTGCTTAAACTGAAAGGGAGTGTATAGAAGGAACCACATAGAGGAGTGCAGGATTAAAGTTTAGGGAGTTGTTTGAGCTCAGGCAGTCTGGTGAGTGTCAGGCAATGGAAACAATAGAGTTTGCAATGGGGCAAAAACAAAAGGGACTCTGAAAGAAATGAGGGATGAGGTGGGGGACGTTCATAAGACAAATAGACATCTAATCAAGATTGAATTTGTGCATGGGGGTCTGCCCTAAGAACATGCATGTGAAACAGTGTCTGTGGGTCAAGCTGAAGTACAGTAGATGGGCTTGTTTTCCTAAAATCTGTAATTATAATCAAAAACCTGTATACAAACAAACACTTCTCGATTAAACTAGATATTCTGAAATGGCACTAGTTAGCGGACACAGAATGTGGACGGTGAGGAAGACAACAAAGTCCCCTACTGGGACATATTCGTAAGTAAAACACTGCTGGGAGGGTCTCTAAGCAGAACATCTGATTCTCATGGCACCCAAGTTTGCCTAGTACAGAGAACTCCACGTCATACCAATCTAAACGCTTTGCTCACATCTTAAGCATTTTATCATGCAGATAGTTTTAAATAACATCGGAGCTTTATAGGTGGAAAGGATTTAGAAAGTGTTGTAGCCTCTCCTATCTCACCTCTGCCTGCGCTCCTCTCCTGCCTGTGTGTGGTGCTGGTGTTAGACTGGGCGCTGTCTCGTGCAGGGCTGGCTGAATATTTTCGTTGCGGCTGCTGCTCCCAGGCTGCCAGAGCCTGTTTCTCCATCCGCCGCACCGCAGCCTCCTCAGCATCCAAGCGCTGCCTCCATTGAAGCAGCTCCTCTGCCTGCAGGCGGCGCCGCACCAAACGCTGCTCACGCTCCGTCAGAAACCTGTGAGAGTGAGGAGGGAGAAAGCAAGAGATGTGGGTTAAAAGAAAGTGGCTGAGTAATCCAACACACAGCAAACAAACCAAACCAAAATGCACCCAGGAATCCATTAAAGCGATAGTTTGGCAAATGTATCAGTTTCCCACAAACCAAAAGAAACAATTAGCCAATTCACATGTTTGGTGTCTGAAGCTGAATAATTAATAGTCAGCTGATAAAGTGCTGAAGGCTAAAAATGTATACCCCATCAATTAACGTGCTATTCTGCACTTTTTACACATTTGCCTCAGATGTTCAGTAATCTCTCATAGACCGACGATGTGAACTGATATTTTCTGACACTGTATAACTTAATGTTATCCATAAACGTGAACATTCATTCATTATCATGGATAAATACAGCACCTTCTTGAAGTATTTACATTGTTCATACATTTTTTATCTCCAGTGCTAAAACAACAGAAGCAAAACTTGGACACCATACATCTTAGATACACCTGGAGAAGGGAGGAATACTGATCAAATTTATTCTTGTCAAACTAATGCTTTAACTCATTTTACCAAATAAGTCCAGATAAGACACACACACACACACAACGATGTTTGAAAATGGAGAGACACAGATACACAGAGAAAAAAAAAAAACAACCTTTCACCAGGCATGTTTTAAAAAGCAAGCACTTTTAGTACAGGTAAAAGTTCCTTTATCATCATCATCAGCATCATCATCATGTAAAACACACATGCAGCTACCTAAAAAGCACAGTGTCTCCTGAAGACCAGAGGCCCCTGTGCTTTTCCTTTACACCCTGTGGCTGGAAGGACCATTTAGCTTCATGCATATGGCTGACTTTGTGTTTTAGGCAGGGTTAGAGTTTTAGCTTTGTGTTTCAGGCTGAATCAGAGGTGTATCTCTGTGTTTTAGGACTATTTAGAGATTTAGCTTTGGGTTTTAGGCTGATTTAATGATCAACTTTTGTGTTGGCCGTTAACTTATCTTTTTGTTGTAGGCTGATTAGTGAATTTTCTTACATTTAGGAGAATTTTGTGCTTTATTTTTTGTTTTTAAATTCAGCGATCTCTCTTTGTTTTTTGATTGGATAATACGTTTTGTTTAAAGATGATTTATGGCTTGCGCTTTAAGATAATTTACTAATTTATATTTGTGTTTGGGGGTTATTTTTGTGTGATTTATTTTTAATTGATTCATCTGAGGTTTAGGTAGACTTAGTCATTTATGTCTGGGTTTTAGACTGATTAAATAAACTACTGTTGCATTTGAAGCCAAATCAGCATTTTCATGTTGATTTAGCAGATATAAGTGTTTATCTTTTCATATTAAATTGTTTTAAGCAGGTTAGTTCACCTGCTGTTTGTGCAGTCAAATTTTAATCCCGCTATAAAACTGTGTACACTCCGTGTTTTTCCACTTGATTCTCATTTTTTATTAGTGCATTGTTTTATGCAGAGCTCCTCTGGACATGAGGCCCTGGTCTCATTAGGGCTTCCATAATTAAATATAGTAATAAATAAGAAATAATATGCTGCCTTACTTGGAGTTATCTATGCCTTAAAATAACTTTATACCAGCAGGGAATCCGACCTGGCCTGCTGTCTACTTCATGGAGGTCTGAGATAATTAAAAGCAGGTTAGAGAAAAACAGATGGCTTTATCTGAAAGCAATGGTCTTGCCTTGTGAATACAAAAGCCATCTCCATCCAATCTAACCTTCAATTCTATTACAGCCCGGAGCTCGTATATACTCATTAGCTCATCGCAGGTCGCGCTTATTAAATCTGCAGGCAGTGGAAGATTTACAGCGGCCACAGAACAGACCGAGTGCTCCTAACCAGCCTTAATCAGAGCTGTATAATCCATCAGTCTGCTCAGGATGGAGCTAATGCAGGACAAATAGAGATCACACCATGATTAACAGAGACTCTTCAGGTATTCATGATTTAAATGTTTATAAAATGAACATTAAAGCAATAGCTCAGCGAATCCACCCAGTTTTCCACAGCCCAAATGTAGTGAATCTGTCCATGTTTAGTGCCCAAAGTTTAGGGCTTAAGTAAATGGACAAAACTCAGGCCTCAAGATAGCTGCAAATATACTTTAGTCCATGTTAATACAAATAATACTGAAAAAGAAAAAAAAAAATCCAGCAATGTGTAAAATGGAAAAAACTGAAATCAGCTATCTGCAAACTCACTTCTGTATGTAAACTGCATTTAATATTGAACCTTTTCAATTTGATAGCTTTTTAAATGTGTGGTCAATTAAGAATTAAATGTGATTCATTTCAGATTAACAGCCAATGAACTTCTGCTAACTTGTAAAAAGCAGGCATTAAATGTTGAATTTGCAGACGCTTATATTTACAAAAATATACATTACTCTTTTGTAAATGTCTTTAAAGCACTTTGAGATGCCAACGTTGTTGTGCTGATGTTTAAAGTGCAAGATAAGTAGAATTTGTATTAGTAATAGCATAAGTCTCCAATTACACAATCAGCAAAACACATTTAAACTTTTGCATACAGTTGTATACGGTAACAATACATGCCAAGCAGGCGATACCAATAAAAAAAAATTACACATCCAAAACTCACCTTTACAACAATAAAGAAAAAAAACGGAACTGAAAAAATAAAGAACGCAAAATACCGCAAAATACCATTACAGCTTCAATACATTATTCAACACTGTGGATCAGTTGTTGGAAGAGCCATCCACATCAGGCAGTAAAAACACTGACTAGCTAAGGTTATTGGAGTAGAAGATTAAAAGCTATTAACTGCTGTTAATCGGTTATCTGAAAATATTGCCCTTTAAACAAGGTTTAGTATGGGGTGGGGGTATGGAACTTCAGACACTTACATGCCTTGACTAACAGTCAATTTAGATTTTCGCTTCATGGTTTGCAAAAATGTGCACATCTCTGGAATTTGAGGATGCAGCAATAATAATAATAAAATAAGCACGTAAAAAGAAAACCCTGATGTTCAGATTCATGCTGTCCACCACAGAGAGACAAAACCACCCAGTGAGCTGATTCTTTCAAACCTGCCACAATTCAAACAAGAATAATCTTTGGCTTTTGTATTTATAATTTATAATCCGGTCATAATACGGATATATGGGACTGGCGCTGGCAATAAATATGTAAAGGGTATGCGCGCGAGTGCATATATGCAGCATTGTAAGTTGGTAAACAAGAGATGCTTGAGGGGCCAAACTGGCCATATAGCCTAAAATCTACCTGCTCTGTTGTGAAGTGTATTGTTTTGATACTAAATATCATCCTATACGTAGTTAGGTGTTTCAAAGTGGGCCAGCCAAAGAGTCAGCTGGTTTAACCGTGGCAGAGTTTGGTCCCCAAATTTACCACCATCCCACCCCTCGCACCCGGCCCTGTCGGCAGATAACCACAAGCATGCTCCATGGGAAAGGAACAGGCAGCTGTACTGTACCTGACCAACTGAGTGTAGATATAGAGCTGGAATTTAGGATGGAGTTTAGGAAGACAGAGACGAAGAGAGGCCCAGTGCTGGGCACCGAACACAGAGAAAAAACAGAGCACAGGAGAGCACTGCCTAAACACACACATTACACAGGGAAAGGGAAAGAGAGAGAGAGAGAGAGAGAGAGAGAGAGAGAGAGAGAGAGAGAGAGAGAGAGAGAGAGAGAGAGAGAGAGAGAGAGAGAGAGAGAGAGAAAGAGAAAGAAAGAGAGCGAGAGAGAGAAATATAGAAAGAGAGAGAGAGAGAGAGAGAGAGAAAGAGAAAGAAAGAGAAAGAGAGCGAGAGAGAGAAATATAGAAAGAAAGAAGGAAAGAAAGAAAGAAATAAAGAAAGAAATAAAGAAAGAAAGAAAGAGAGAGAAAGATTTTAATGAGCTGTTGAATTAAGTCATATGAGGGGCTACTTAAAGTACACATACATAAACGCTGTTAGAACTGGGTGAAGAGGTCAAAAAATCATGATAACCTTTTCATATTCAATGACTCAATATTAATAATTTTCTATGAATCACCTCATTTAAAGATAAATTTTAAATCTGAGTAGTAACTGAGTCTTATTCTGGTGTAACGCACACATCCAGCTGCTACAGATGAATAAATACATGTTTTATATATATAAAATATCCAGGAATAGTGCATATACAGTTTTATGCTCCTGAGAAAAATAATAAATGAATAGCGTTTATTTGGTCTTTAATCAGTTTTTTTGCTAACACTAGAACAAAAACAATACAATATAATAAACAGATTTTGACCTACTTTCTCTTTAATACATAAATATGTTAAATCAGGTATGCTGGTGCTGGTTAGCATCCAGGAGAAACTTGGATACAAGCGTTGTTCTTCAAACTAGCTCACAAAGTGTCAGCTTTGTTTCTAGCTGTGACATTTGAGAAATTAAGAACTTGCGGCAGCTGATTATTTTTAAAACTGCTACATGGTTTTAAAGTTATCAAACATTAATCATGGCAAACTATTGTTTTTAGACTTTTATACCATTTTACAATTACAGAGCTTTCTTGAAAACTGACATTTGAACACTTTTGAAAGGGAAAAAATATATTTAAAAAGTATAAATATAATAAAGCATACATTTTTGTAAGAATTGTTTCAATTGTTACATAATGCTTTGGCAAAAATACACAACTATATTATGTCAATGATAGATCTACAGTTTTACTAGAAAAAACAAGAATGCTTTTAAACATTAAACAGGCTTTTTTTAAAATTTTTGCACAGAACAGTAAAATCAAGAAAAAAAAATCCAAGAGAAAAACTCAGGCATCAGAATGAAATTCTCATTTTAGTAAAGCTGCACTAAGACAACCAAAAACATTGATTATTCAAAGGCTTTAATATTTATGTTAATCACCCAGGTCTAAAGGCCATGCTGAGTCTAAGAGGTGTTTTAACAACAAAAACATCAACAACCACAACATCCATATCATCTGTAGTCTTAAAGGACCATCTGAAAGAAATTAGGGAATACAGATCTGAAAGCCTGACACATTCTGGCTCTGTTATTTCAATCCGGCCAAGTGGTCAGGAATGCATGCTGACAAGACATTTAGCAATAATTTTAAGGGCCATAAGTATGGATGTGCAATATGATGATCCATCGTAAGTATTGTAAGAAATGGCCTTATAAATGGCCCTAGTGAATCTCAAACCAAAAACGACAGACTACATGCAGAGGTCTATCCCATCATCCCAGGTGGTGATGAGAATGTCAGCACATTAAATACCCTTTCCATGAACAGAGCTGTCAGATGGCAGAATTAATGACGCTGAAATTAGCTTCTTATTTGTTCTGTTTCACCTAAAATACTACAGCTTGTACAGGTGCCTGATTGCAAATGTGGCACCATTTAAGGTGAAATGTAAAATTTGATAAAGAGGAGCAATTCCACCCGAAAAGCAACACACAACCAGCAGCCATGCGGTGTGATTTTATCCTCATTGTGCCAGCTGAAGCAGAAGATCATAATGTTAAACTGTCATCTGGATCTGGCATTTTTCACCCCAACCACGGTCACATAATGTCTATGCCGAGATCAGAGAGCAATTTAAAATACAAAATAAATACATTCTATGGCACCTTTAAAATGACCAGCGTTTGAAGTTGAACTGTATATCTGCCTTATTGACCACTATTTTAAACATTTACAAAATGAATCTCCCATTTCATGTTCAGTTCCAACCCACTAGGTAGGAATCTACCATCAGACCATGCTACCAAGCTGGTATGCAGATGCTGGATACATCACTATAACACATCCATTTTTCCACTGAACAGGACTTTTTAAATTTACCCTTTCCTACACAGAGCATGCTTATGGCCAAACCAAAGCTACACACGAACTTCCAACCAGGGTTAATAATCAAGCCACACATGAAATAAGCTTGTTTACAGATGAGGTAATCAATCAGTTTCAAGGAAATGTTGTCATAGTACACTACATGCCCAAAAGCATTTGGACAGCTTCTTTAAACTGCTTTTTTAAGGTCACCCACTGTTGACACAGTTTGTTTAACCTCCAGAGAAAAGAACTGACCAATAGAATAGGACAGCCAACGGCAAGCGTGGGCTAGAGGAACAGCATTGGGCAGTGCACCAAGGGAATTGGATTCTCTAGAGTGATGGGCCTCCAGAACCTTTGGCATGAGTTCATGTCTCCTTATAAAATGTTGTCAATTTCAGAATAAATGCTGAAGGAACAGATGTCTACAAACCTTTGGACATATAGTGCACTAATGGGGCTAATTAATACTTACACAGGCAAACGATCCAGATCAACTAATCGATGTTTATACCAGTTCTCACAAGATAAACACTCATGCGTGTTTATGTAATCCGATAAAAGTGTTTAGGGTTCAGGTTTTATTTCAGGTATTAAGAGTTCATGTTCTGTACCCTCTAAAAATACTGCTATAAGGCTTTAGCTTTAGACCATAATACATGTATTACTGAACATAAATATAGCTTACTTTATATGGTCTGTACTGAATATATGGTTATATGGTCTACACTGAATTACTGCATGTTTCATTATTAAAAAGGACAAAATGATTCTGCTCAACTGGCTTTAGTGTAACATTACGCTGAATAAATATGACCATTCACAGTTTTGTATGGTATATTTTATGGGGGGAAAAAAAAGCTCTATATATTTTATGGACAAATTTGTTTGTAACGTATTATATTTCTGCCATATCATCCACATCTATAATACTGGTAAGAATTGATCTGTAACTACTATGAAACCTCATGTGCAAGCTCTGTAGTCATGGGTGTAAATTTGTAGTGCAGATCCACATAGAGACCTTAAATGAGAAACTGTACCGCAACTATATTCATTTAAACCTTCATTTATGCTGCATAAGAAAAAGGCTCCTGCAACTCCCCTGAAACTAATTAGAAACCTTAATGAAGAGGCGTTACTACTAATGCTTTCTGTGATGTATTCCTGGCACACGTGAGACTGTGGGTCCAAGAATGTTAAATTCCTACACACCCTATTTCCTATCCGTCTGGCACCTACTATCATGCCTTGTTTCAAACTCCGGTAATTCATGTTGTCTTGCCTCACAACTAGTACAGGTGTGGGCGTTTCCAGGTCTTACACTAAAGGTAATGCCACTTTATGTTCAATTTACATACTGCTATCCCAAGATTTGGGCATGTCAGTGTATTAGCTACTTACCATAGGGCAAAAGTTATATGGTAATATACTAGGTGTTATATGTGAGAAGTTGCATCACTTAAGCCTCTGTTAGAAGGTAGTGTTTCACATGACAAGACAGTCCACCTACAGTGCAGCAGAAAGAGAAGAAGCAAAGAAGAAATCCAGTGCATGTACCTCTCATCCATTTGGTAGCGCATCTTCTTCAGTTTTTGCATGATGCTGCTGGTCTCGCTACCTGACACAGAAAGAGGGGAGGGACTCCGGGTCTCTGTGTCTGTCACCAGGCTGGGCTCTGCCTCCTTCACCTCACCTGAAGCTTGTGACCTCTAAAGAAACACATTAAAAGGTCAACAGCTGTGTAGTTCCACTACGTTGTGTGCATTTCTGCCCAACAATTAGCTTGATATCATTTTAACAGTGCTACCAGGTGGCTACTCATTTATTCTATTTATGTTTAAGATGTGTACTAGTGATAATACTGTGCAGTGTGTGTTTCTGACCGGGCTGTTATCTCCAGCACTCTTGAGTTTCTCTCTCAGTCTGAGGGTGCTATGACGAATCCTCTCAATCTCCTCCTGCTGTTTCAGCAGCAGCTGTCGTTCTCGCCGTGCCGCCCTGTTTGCCTCCTGCAGACGTCTAATCTCCGCCTACAACACAAACATGCAAAAATCACTTTCTGCTCTGTATCACTAAATATACACATTCAGCTTTAGCAGTGAGTTGAATATTCATTGGGGCTAATTCATTTTTAGCCTTGGAATTCTTGTATTTTACTTACAGTAACTACTAAGGCGAGGTAAAAGCTACTGCACACCATTTATTTTTGAAGTATCCCCGGAGGAGATGTCTACAAACTTGCAGATGTTTAGTGTATTATTGGGGCTAATTAATTTTATACCTGTTATCGCAAAGTAATTGGTTCTATATAACACCAAAAAGGTTTCTGCTGTTACAATGTGAAGTTCATGCAAACAGAAAACTCCTTTTTGGTTATATGTAGAACCACACACACACACACACACACACACACACACACACACACACACACACACACACACACACACACACACACACACACACACACGCACACACACACACACACACACACACACGCCCTCTGAAGAACCGTGCCACCATGCAATAACTATTTATGCAATAGTTTTATATAAAACTCATAGTTCTAAATAAAATCATTTACTTACTAAAAGAACACCCAATGAGGTGGCAGGTTTTCATTCCAACACAGCAGGAACACACGTGATCAGCTGCTGAACATGGAGTCCTACTAACATGTAGAATCAGGTGTGTTCCAGCTTGCTTGGAATGGAAACCTGTAGCAACACTGGCCCTTTGTGGAAAAGACTGGACATACATCATGGATCTCCATTAGACTTTACGGTTGTAACAGGCGATTCAAAAGTGCAGACATTCAGATGATGATAAACATTACTGAAATAACAGAGCTGGAGTAACCAAGCAAGGTGCTGCTTTTTTCCAACTGCTTCAGCTGAACAGCTAATTTTATCCGCTGAGGGACTGTGGGTTTTTAATGGCTGTTTAATCCACGTTACCTGCTCCTGTTGCAGTTTTAGCAGTAATCCTCTCTGCCTTTTGCGGATCGGCGGCATCTTATCATCCTCGCCCTTATCCCTCAGACGCCTGGCAGAAGAGAACGCAAAACATATCAACTACAGAACACAAGCCTAACTTGAAACAGAAATGGTGTTTGACCATTATAACTTTTCCAAAAATACACATGCAGGTCCAGAAAAAGCGGTGGGTGATATGACAAATTTAGGACACTTTCACATTATGAAATGTATATTGTGATATTCTGACATTCAGACACAATGCACAGTGCCACATTTAAAAACAGAAATTCAAAACTCTAAAACATTAAAAGTTTACAGACTATGCTAAATCAAGTCGTTATAATTATGCTCTCAGTTTCAAGACAACAGCACACTAACAAAAGTTACAAACATAAGTAACAGTAGTGCTTTTCAACTGGCTTATACTGGCACTGTCATACCACTTTAATCCTACGTCTAAATTCTCTTAGTGCATGTGTCACGTGCATATTGCTCTTATTGTCTTCAGTGTCTTACTGTCTCATTATGTTTACCTTAGGGCCCTTATTTTATTTTATCCTATGTCTTGTGTTTGTCTATTTTATGTTTACGGTTTAATATATTCAATACACTCTTGTTCTTGTTTAGTGGTAATCTATTTATCGTTAAATGTTTGTGCTGCAACTCGGGTCAGAGAGTATCGCAACGTCTATCCTCTGTATGTCTTGTACATATTTAAGTATTGACAAAACTACTTGACTTATCACAACAATAAAAAAAAAAAACATGGTCATGTTGGCCACCTCTTATTGAGCTTATCCTTGAATCATATTACCAGTTATTATACTCTCTAATAACATGTTAACATGCTATACTGTGACGACACGGGTCTACAACATAGAAATATCACTCAAAATAAGAGTTCTGACTTTACAAGCTCCAGCAAAAGCCTTACACTTCCCTTATGAGAATAACAAAATTAGACACCAACTAAGTCTACTTTGTTAGTTGCCACTAATGATTCACACCGAGTTCCCAAAATTCTTCTTCTGACATATAAAGCTCTAAACAGCCTCGCTCGTCTATACCCTGATAAACTAATCTCATTGTATGAACCGAACTTAGATTGCAATTAGTACCTAGAAATAATAAAATTACATTAGGGGCGGAGCCTATTCATACAAAGCCCTTCCAGTCAGTGCTCATGACTCAATTTTCAAAGTGTCTGCTGCTTCATCTGCTTTGACCGGGTGCCGGTGCTTGCCTTTATTTCTGACCAGTTCACCTACCATGGAGCTTCCTGCTGTCCTGCACTATTTGAAAGCTTCACATACATTTCCCGACCCATCCAATGATCCTGCTATTTAATCACAAACTAATCAGACATTCCTCCTCTAACTCACAAAACCCTGAACACTTCTCTTATTAACAGATTATCATTGTAGGCTTCTAGCAGCAGGCGATATTAGGGTTTTTTTTTTTACTGTGAAACTATATACAGCAGTTACTGGTTTCACTGAGTTTTATTCAGACCATTTGCCTCTGTTTCTCACCATCACTCTAACAGTTATCGGTTCTGCTATTCAATATTGAATTGTAAACTCTGGTCCTTTTTTGTGCTTGTCATGCTGTCTCGACTCCCCTTTTAAGTCTTCCTGTCAAGGTTTCTTCCTCTTGCTCTGAGGGAGATTTTACTTGCCACTGTCGCACTTGGCTTCCTCATAGGGAGCTTTTTCTTCTGTAAAGCTGCTTTGTGACATGTTTTGTAAAAGGTGCTATATAAATAAATTTGACTTGATTTGACTAGATAAGTTGTCCAAAGACATGTATAAAAAAGATAAACGACTTCATGAATAAGGGGTGGGGCTACTTGCCTTTTCTGGTGCTCAAGCCAGGCAAGTTCAGCCTTGGTCTTCTCCTTCAGTGCTCGGTGGCGTAGTCGCAGAAGGGAGCTCTGATGCTGAGCTCGAACTTCCTCCTCCTGCATGTACTGCTTCACCATGGCCATGGTGAACTTATTGAAGCTGTCCTGACCGCTTGAGAAGGGCATGCTGCTGTCCTGCTGAAAAGAAGGGGGAAAGAAATGTGTGGAAATTATTTTTCTTTTTTTATATACATACATACATACATACATACATACATACATATTTGTATTTGGAAGAACATTCTCTCCTGATATCTAATATCAGAGTGTTACTAACTTGTACAGTGTTGTTAAAAACGATTCATCATAAACACACAAAACTGTTTACTTGAGTTTCCTTCAGTAGTTAGCATTAGTATAGCATGTCTATTTTTGTTTTTTTTGAGTTACATGCCAGATATTGTGATATTTCAATATTTTTGCCATCTTAATGTAAATTAATTTGGAGGTGAGATTTGTAACTCAATGAGTTTCATCCATACCTGATCTGTTCTGTCATTTTCTGTTCTGTCAACAAAGTTACAACTGCTCCATTTATTTTATTTATCTATTATGAAACTATACCAATTATTGTGATTAGTGTTTCACACATTTGTAGAATATTAGTTGGTAATTTACATAATCTGCTAAGGCTTCTACTACTGCATTTAAAAAGTCATTCTGACAAACCACAGGAAGTGTACAGGGCAATATGTATGGGGATAATATGTCCTTCCATTGTTTTATTTAAATAATTTTCATGGAAATGTAGGCGGCAAATTGCGTTATAAGGTTAAAAATATGCTCTATAATGTTTATATGATTCATACAGATTGTAACAAACTACAAAAAGTGTAAGGGGTGCTGGGGCTTCTAATGCTTCACTGCCCTATTAAAGGAAAAAGCTGTTTACAACACAGATGGAGCTTTAAATGATGGCCACAGCACCGAATGAGAAACCAACAAAGGCAGAATGGGGAAAAAAGTGAAAAGTGACATTAGCCATCAATCCCTTTCCTTATTCCAGTGCCTCATTCTCATACAGACAGGTGGCCTGGGCTACATTTAGGGCAGCAGAGCATCAAGCTAAACTGTTAAAATAGCTGGGTAAAGAGTTCAGTGGAGTGTCAGCTGACTAACAGGCTGCAGAGAGCAGTGAGATAAGATAGAGGCTTCAAATCACACCAGCATGCAACAGGAGGTGAGCACCACCAAATTCAACAATCTGTATTCCTCAGTGAGCATGACCGAGGCACTGCATGTACAAATATTTAAATTTAATGTACATAGATATCTGAAGAGCCTGTCTAATGAACCAATCCAGCTACTACAGTGTGTTTATTGCTGTATGATGGAAATCACTGAGCAATAGAATGGGATTCTTGTGAGCAGTTGACAATCAGCATTGGACATAGTGACCTTAGGCTACAGGGGTATAAAGGCAATACATCCCCCGACCCCCTTACACAGAATTATGGAGCAGATCAACCGCATTCTCTGGAGCTCCACCCAATGTCTTTGGGATGAGTGATCCAGAACTGATCATTCAACATCAGTACCTTACCTCACCAATGCTCTTGTGAAAGCTGAATGCAGGACTGTACTATAAAAATGTAAAATCTAATATCAGATAGCATGGACATGAGCTATAACCTTGTTGGACAGTTGTGAAGAAGATTTCTCCCGGCTGCGTTCCTCATCCGACTCAGGCAAAGGGCTTCGATTCCTCTCTATAGAATCTCTCCAGTGAGACTCAGATGGAAGGAGAGAACGGAAAGACTTTTCCAGCTCGTCCTCCGTCACAGACTCGTCAAACTTCATAGAGTACTCTGTGGCAACTGAGACGCTGTCTGCTGAGTGGTAGAGACAGAGATTACAGGGTTATAATATCTACTAGTACTCTAAGCATAAAGGAGTCTCTGTTCTCTTTCTGGTACTCTTAAGCATTGATGAGATCCCAGACCACTTGTTTTTACCTCTGTTCCTTTAGAACTCGGACTCCACCTGAATAATGGTAAATTAGGGGTAGTTATGTTCATCACAACATAATCTGAGCGGCTGAGTTGTGTTCCAAACTGTGATAAAATACTACAAACCTGTCAAGCTATTCAAAACAGTTAGCTACTACAGTTCATTTTACTGGTATCACTCTATATACTTATGATATGTTGGGATGCACGATATAGGAATTCTTTGATGATGCAGATATGCAAGATTTTACATGTAAACATTTGCTGATATCAGCTTTTTTTTATATGCACATAACTTTACGTCTTGGGCATGCAAACTTGCCCTCTGCAAAGGCCATGTTGGACACACAGTGTTGGGGCATAAGTAAAGTAATAGCAATAACCTTCTGTGTTTCATCAGAATTGAGAAGCCACTCACTGGCCAGCAGAACATTTAATTTTACCAACGTTTATTTTGAGTTTGTCTTTTTGTGTGCTTTTTTTGAAATTGTGGATGCTGAACACTTGGAGATTAAGTCTAACTGACATGATCATCTACAATCAATCCTAAACTTCATTAAAAATGACTATGTACTAAGAAATATTTGCATTCGTTTTCAACCCTTCATACTTGCACACAATATAATAGTGTCGGCAGCACATGTGATTCTACCCCCATGTAAACATGGCACCTTCAATCTGGTAGTCTCGGTTTACACCAGTTCTGGCAGAAAGCATTTTATTTAGCATGAGCTATTCGCAGAGCCAAGGGACAGACTGGGTACAGCCTACGACAATGACTCCTGACCCCTGTAATCACCTCTGTCCTCAAGCATGGACTGAATGCTGTCTGTCTGGAGTGATTCCTCTGCAGCCGTGTGAACCTCCTCCTCCACTGAGCTGCTGCGCTCTACACCGCCTCCATCAACCGGCTCCTTCACCGATGAGGACAGAGAGGGGCTCAGTCTGGAACTGCTACCACCACCACTGAAAAAGAGAGAAAGAAAACAAGATTATTGCTATCATTTATGAATGCATACTCTCATCATAGTACTGCTGTCAACTCTATAACTGCCAATTAAATGAAAAACTATGACTGCAATCGCTCTTTTGAAATGTTTAACTTTAAGGGAAAAAAAAAATACAACTAATGTCATGAGCTGCCGTTCAGCTGCTTGTTACTATGCAGCTACTATACATGGGCTGCTGTTCACAGGTTCTCTATAATTGGCCTAAAAGTCTTTATGAATCCTGCAGTTAGCACTGACCATAACAAGCACACACTCAGGAAAGCATACAGTGATAAAATTTACTACATGGTCTTATCAGGCGCTTGTTTCGGTACCTGATGGTGGGTCTCCTGGAGGGGATGGATTCAGAGAGACTGTCTGATGGAGTCTCTGCTTTAGGGGACTGTGCACTGCCTGGGGGACCCTCGCTGCGGCTGCTAAACACAACCACAGACACTGAACTTATTAAACCCTCCACCCCTGCCAGTTACTGCAGAACTGGAAAAAAAACCCTGTACTCAAAAATGCACAGCAAAGTCTACAGCTGATTGCTAACATGCATATATTTAAACAACTCTATAGTAGCTGAGAGAAAGGTCTGTGGAGGACTAATGGATGTCACAGAGTCCATGTGCTTGTAAATTAGAGTCTCTATATAATATAAGCCCAGGTAGCCTTGGTAGTGATTTAAATAAAAATGACTGGGGTTAATGTAATGTGGTATTCAAGCAGCTGTCAAAACCCACAGGCTGCAGGTTTTGTTTGTGCATATGTAGTGACAGTGCACAGCTGAAACGTTAACAAGGTTCCCCAGGCATACAACATATGTATCATCAAATGTTTGCATGGAATATCAGCCAAGTCTGTTTTACAGACTTCCCTGTAGTCTGTAAAACAGCAGCACACAAAGAAAAATTAAATACTGCTTTGGATATCCTACAAGCTTAGACTAGAGTAAAACTGAAAGTAAACATCCATTAGTTTAAGCAAAATTCTAGTGTTAATCAGTGAGTATAGTATGCGCTTGAATACACAATATTCAAATGCTTTTTTGTTTAGCAACCTGAAGACTCGAATAGCAAGAGCAAGAACAATGTCATAAGGGATTTTGTAAATGGTGTGATGCAGATATGATTCACAGTGCTTGCTCTTAGATTGAAAATCTAATACATAGTCATGGCCACAGAAATGAGAATGGACAGGACAAGGCAGAGGGACTGGATCTGAGTAAACACTCTGACAGATACATTCTGCATGTGTGTGGCGGGTAATTGGTTACCTGTCTGTTGGTGGACGTGGCTGTCTCTGTTGGTCGTAGAGAGGAGTGACGGAGGGAACATTCAGCATCTGAGAACGGGCAAGATCGGTCATCTGAGAGAAGGAGAAAAACAAGTAATCTTTCAGCTCTACAGAAGTGTGCTTTCTGTAGTGGATGTGTTAACATATTTTAACTTCAAAAATCACCAAATAAATATATTCAACAAGGCTGCCTAAAAACCCTGTCAAAAAATAAACAATAAATAATACAAAAAAAATAAAAATAAAAATTATGTTAAAATTAATTAATGAACAGTATAGTCAAAGAAGAAAGTAAATTGAAATTTAAAGTAAAAAAAGTCACATTTTGGGGCCAGGAACCACCAACTAGCATCAGATACATTCGTTTTATGTTACTAGTGTATGCTCCACCATAACCTGCTGGCCTGTTACATTACTTTTCATTTTAGACCTGCACTGCTGTCGTTGTGTACCTGTGCAGCTCTCTCTCTGCTCTCCTGTAGCTGTCTCTGGGTCTCCAGTGCCTCCTGTTCCGCTTTTAGCTTCAGCATCTGCAACTCCCGCTCCTGCCTCTGCTGCTGAGCCTGGGGTCAAATGTCAGGGGTTAAACGTCTGGGGTTAGACTCACAATCCCCAGCAGGAACACATAAAAACACACAACAGCATAAAAGCAGAGCTATGACGCCTGCAAGACGAGCAGGTGCACTGAAATGCAGGCTTAGAATACAAGTCTTAAGTCATATTGCTGACTTGAAACCCTAGTCAGAGAGTCCGAGTCAGGTCGTTAGCTCCTGACTGTAGTGTTAATGTTTGTACTACAGTCCCCAGTTGTACTACTCAGTCAGGGCTCACAAAGTCTGTGCCTGGTCCAGACTCCAAGGTGAAAAAAAAGTTCAGTTCAGGTTCAGAGTTTATATCTACATTCTGAAGGTCAAGTCCATAATCCTTAGCTGAGAGTCTACAGAGTCTCTAGCTATAAAGTCAAGTTCTGGGTTCCAGCCATACAGTCCAGTCCAGAGGCCCTACTCAAAGTCAAATCCAGGGTCCCCAGCTGTAAAGTCAAGTATGGTTTCCTTTACCCACTGAGTCAGGTCCGGAATCCCTAGTTGTTCAAGTGCCTAGTAATTTGAGTCAAATCCATGGTCAACAGACTTAGAGCTCAAGAAAATTCCAGAATCACTAGCTTTGAAGCCAAGTCAGGGGTCACTAACCACAAAGTTCAAGTTGAATCCACATTTAAATTTCCCCACTGTGGAATCAATAAAGGATTATCTTATTCCCTTAAGTTATAATCAATTCCAGAGCCCCAAGCATTGAAGTCTAGAGCTTGGTTGATTCCAGAGGCCCTAACCATAAAGGTTTGAATTCCAGAGTCACAGAGTTAAGTCCAGAGTCATTGTAAAATTCAGGCAAAGAGACTAGTTTTTAGTCCTGATGGATTAGTACAGTATCGCAATATGAGTAGACTTGGGATGAAAGTGAGCTGAGCTAAAACCTTAGATACTTAGAGACAGAGAGCCAAGTTGCATTTACAAGCTGATCAAGTTCCAAGTCATAAAGTTTGAAACTAGAGCCAGTAATTTGCCTCACCTTCAGTATCTGTGCGAGTGAGACACTTTCTTGTTGGGCAAGAGAGACAGCTCGGACTCTCTCCACGTCACCAAGTTGCCGCACAGACTCTTCTACAGCATCCAGGTAGCTCAGTTCTGCACTAAGCCGCTGCTGCAGGACACCTGGTGCAAACTGCAGCTCTGCAAGACCTGGAGGACATGGAATAAGACACTGTGAGCATAAGTCACTTTTCCTCACACACAGTTCTTAAAGCTAACCCATCACTACAGTATAGCTATACCTGCACTTAAGTCAGCACTGTAACTCAAAAGATAAAAAAAAAATAAAAAACTAATACAAAAGACATGGTTCTGTGTGGGACCTGTGCACACTACGCTATTCAGCCTTATTGTTCTGACCTAAAGACCCAATTTTACCTTAAAACTGAATCTCTTTTATTTGAGGTAAGCTGCCAGCTTCAGGCTTAGATCAAAAAAATAACAACAGCCATTACCAAAATCAAACATTTTTTCAATATTACCAATATAATTGTTCAACATTGAAAGAAAAGTCTTATTTCCTACTTTAGTGCCCCAAGTGGTACTGTGTGCATCTGACTTTTTGAATGAGAAGGACAAATCTACCCAACAGCACAAACCAGCAGATTTAGCTAGCCATATTTATGTTAATTTACATATTTCTCTGAATGTTTAAATATTAAAACCTAATAATCTCAAGCTTAGACCATACAAAGAATTATTATTCAGTAACTGCAAAGCTGCGCAGTTATTCTTAGGTTATAAAAGCTCTGGGCACCGCCCCAGGAGATCCTGGCTATTGTAGAGGTAATTAATACATTCAATGTTTTATATTTGATACTATATCTGCATATAGACCTATTGATCTCGGTATATTACCATACAGCAAGCACTTTCGAAATGCTATGCAGACTTTGAGCATTGTCAAATTACCTACATGCATCAATATTTAAGATTTTTGGTCATATGGCCATTCTACCTGCATTCCTGAACTCTGCTCTGGAGGTGTTGGTCTCTTGGGCAGATCCAGTTTCAGGTGCAGTGGTGGGCCCGTGGTCCCTGACGACAGAGCGCCTGGGTGATGAAGATGAGCACTGTGGATCAGCATGTGAGGAGGCAGTGGGAGGAGAGACTCTGGGAGAGGTGGCAGGAGATCCGGCAGAAACAACTGGACTTCGGGGAGTAAGCTGGGCCTCAGACGCCACACTGCCAGAGAACAACACAATCAATTTATACCATCCATTTAACATTTAATTTCCTATGGTAATTATCGCATCCATCATACAAGGCTGCTGAGTGCTCAATTGGGCCTGCATGTCAAATTTGTAGGGCAAGTAGTGCCCAGAAAGCCATGCCAGGAGACTAAAACATGCTTTTTAAAAATTTATTCAATAAGGACAGCAAGCAAATAAAATATGGTTGCTATTAATAAAGTCAGAAATCTGGAATCTGAAAGAAAACTAAGTCAGTAAGTTCCTAAATAATTAAATATTAGACACCAAACCTCACTGCAAAGGTTTTCATGGCTGTTAACACCTTAACAAGCTAATTACATAAAAATGACTGCACATAATAATCCTGCACTTAATAATCCTGCACTTTAAAAGGTTAAGTAACCCTAATCGGACAATGCAGGAATCTAATTCCAGCAAGATGAAGGTTAGATACGGTCCAAACACAGTACATGACAGTCCACACCACATGGACACTGAACGACAGTGAGGTATGAGCAGAATCTGCTACTTAGGCTTTCAAGAAATGGCACAGGAGAAAAGCATCTCCTTGGCAACCAGCCTGACCTGCAGCAGGGATATCTCAGGGGCCGTCCGGTCAAACAAAAGAGCCTGTGTGTGGAAATATCCTCCCAGCCCCCTCTGCTTTCTCCTGGCAGGCTGCTCTGCACACTTCAGTCTGAGCTGGCCAACAGCAGCTCCTCTGTTTCTCCTGGCACTGGTGTATGGAGCTCTAGAGTGGCATTTCAATAATGAGGCTAAACTGGATCAGTATGGCCATCTTAGCCATCTAACAGGCCAAACATCTCCACGAGGAGGCATTTCAGGGCATTCTGCCTTCCTGTGTCGGACAGCATTAGCGTTATTACTGCAGTTTGGGGGCAGGAAGCTTCTCAACCCAGGTGGTAATGCAAAGCCTGTAGGTTTTTAGGGGTTATTACTTGGTTTTGCTATAAGTAGTATTAAACTGATGTCACCCCTGTTGCCGCAGCCTTATAGTTGTCAAATCAAAGTGGTGATGACAGCACAACTTGGTGAACCTCATTTGTACAGGTTAATAAAGCATTGAGAGGTGCGTGGTGCAACAAATTTTATAGCATTCTGACTGTTGGATACTGTGAAGGCAAAGAGGCTGAAAGTGGGGACAGTCAAGGAAAAAACCTAGAAGTGCACTGATTGCAGTTTTCTTGGCAAATACAGAATTTTAAAAGTTTAATATGCAATTCCAATTTTCTTTTAAACAACTATATTTGACACCATACACAAATATTTTTGGAACTTTTCTTTAATAGAAAATTCTGGAAAACTTTGTCCACTCAGTGAGTAGTCAGGCTCAATACTGACATCAAGCTTTCAGTGGAAAAACAAACGTCAGCTATAAAAATAACATTGCATTTGAGAGGTGTCGAAAATTGGGAAGTACCAACTGTCCCACCAACAGATAGCACTGGAACGACCAACAAAGTTGTATTTGCTGTTGATAAAGAATGCTACACTTGCTAGCTGAGGTCTATCAATGACACATGTATGTGCATTTTAACACGGTGTAAAAAAAAGCAGAATTGTATTCTGTAGAATTCTGTGTTCTTTCTGCAAACGTAATGTTAACGTAAAGATGTTCAGTGCAGACTGAGGGGTCGCTCTGAAGTTCAGAATGCTTCACAACTGACACTGATGACTGCAATCTAACTGTATGCCTAGTCCTCATATACTGTAGCTAGACAAGCTGAGCAAAAGTTAACAGAGCTAACATCACTTAGGCTAGAGGTAAGTCAACACTTACGATCCTTATCAGGCATGTTACGTATAATTGATGGTAAAAACAGAATATTGACAATAATTTACAAGCTCAAAGTACTAAAGGTTAACTGTTTAGAATCTGACCTTATACACAATTTCGCAGCTTATATAGAAATAAATAATTAATATAAATTTCTTGAATGCTTTTCTGTACCGTCACAACTAGTGGTGCACTGAGCTGTACTACTTCCAGTCGCACCCAGTCTGAAAAACACTGATGTGCTAGGAACAGCTTTCCAAAACAGACTCTCCGTATCTCAGTCATATCTCAGTGTGAGTCCACAAACTGCAACACTTCGCATTAGCAGCTTGCAGTGGAATTTCAACATCTCCAAATACCTCCACTGAGGACCTCACCTGTGAACAGAGTGGACTGAGATGCCTCCTGCTGTGCTGTCAGTGTCTGTACTCCTGTGAGAGCCTCGGGGAGAGCTGTTCAGAGAGCTGCTCTTTTTCACTCCGTTCCACTGCAGCTCAGAGGCAGCGAGGGAGGTCATCCTCTGCCCGTCTTTATGGGGGCGCTCAAGACTTCTTTCTGACCCTATAGTAAGGGGGGGGAGAGGAAAAAAATAAATAAGTAAATAACACAGAAGCTTCTCATTAAAATAAATAAATAAATAAATAAATAAAGGTCTCTTTATTATTTTATTACTTCTCTAAAGCTAGAGTGAATTAATTTTACAAGAGGGAATCAACTCTGAATTGGAGTGAATTTTAGACTTGAAGTGAAAGATTAAGGAATTGGGTCAAATCAAGCTCCATTTTAGCTGTTAGCCTAGCCTTCATCTCTCCAAATAAACAAACAAACAAACAAATAAATAAATAAAAACCAAAGCATTTACTATTACCTGGTATCCTTATTACATTACTGTCATGTTGGTCTGAACAGGACTACTATGACTGAGGGAGTTCAGGTGGTTATAGAACGTAATTCAAAGCAAGCAGATTTGTAAAAAACAGGCACTAGGTGTACTATAGTGAACTGAAACTGCACAAACACAAAGTCACAAGCTCACAGAGTCTTATTGGATACTGCGAGTATATCAGAACATTTTCATGACTCTTACCTCTCCTTTTGGTGGAGTGTGTGGAGTCTGGTGAAGACAGTGGGGTGGAGGATTTTGAAGATTTCTCATTGTCTCTTCTTTCCTCTGCACCTGCAGCACTGTGGCCATTACTGCAAAACAACCAGCACACATACAAAGACCATCAGACACACCAAGAATAATCAACCAGTTTACACAACTACACCTTTACTGAGAGGCTACAGCTTTCAGCGCACTGTAAGCACAAGGCAACACTGACATCCAGTGGCTATTCTGTAAACAACTTAAACTCCCATAGTTAACTGTACCAATTACCAGCCTTAAGCAGGATTTGAGGAGGCAAAGCAACAGGCAACAAAAATCACACCCTAAAAGCAACTCATCAGCTAAGATGCCTCCTTATTTCATTTCCATGTACTGTCATACATAAAATGTACAAATGTACGCTGCACAGCTAAAACGTTAGTAAAAGTCCATTTACAATTAATAAAAAAAACGTAAGCAACAAAAATGGGGCAGTGTATGCGTTTTTGAGGTGCTAAACAGACATATCCATTGTAATTCAATGAGAGAGCAAAGTATTGCTGTCTGTGCAGAGTGCTGCACCAATGCTGATTAAAAAAAAAAAAAAATGTAAAAGGTTAGATCAAGTAGCCTACGTCATATGGACCTGGACAATCTGGGTAAAATATTTAACTGCAAATAACAATAACAATCTTTGGCACTGTGCTTTCATGGCATGCATGCTTACTTGCTTGGGTGATGTAACATTGTAATTGTTTACACTGCTTACAGTCTTTTAAAAAGAGTCACCATCAATGGCCACCAGAAGTCATCAATGTACTTTTGCAGAAAGAAAGACAAATAATTCCCAACACGACTAATTCTCATACATATAAACAAAACACATAGAGACTGAAAAAATACAGGAATACAATGAAGCTCCACCCTACCTGAGACTGCTGGCAGTTCTCTTTGCTGCTGATTGACTGCTGTTGTGGGAGGAAATGAAGTCATCCTCATAGGCAGTGCCATTCAATGAGTTGGACGCAGATCCTGAAGCGTGAAGAACAGGTGTAACTCTTTCAGCTCCCACATCCATACCTACACAAACAACACAGAGGTTAAAAGTGGACCAGAGTGATTATCAGCAATTTAATGAAAATAAGAAAAATTAAATCAGTCAAAACATGTTTGGTGTCTGAAGGGATTTTGTTCGCGCGCTGGAAATGCAAGCTAACATAGCTAACAGTTTATATTCCACAAGCATTAGCACAGAGCTAATTGCATGCCTAAATCATCACACACTCATCTCAAAATGTGAGGAGTTGGTCATTAATCTCCAGTAGACTGGTTCATGTTGTTTCTGACTCCATATGACTCAATGGTATTAGGGCCAGCTGGACCGTAAATCAACTGTGTGCAGGCCTAGCCCTGTCCTTAACTTGCTCACAAGTCGTGCACATGGAAAACCGATTAGTACCGATTTAGATGCAAATCTCACTTTACGCCATCTTGTCGTCAGTTTGGTGATCTTAAGCTAATCAGTCAAGGTCGATAATTGATTGTCATGCCTAAAATCACAGAGATTCCAGCCTGAACTGACGTTTATAAACATGGTCTAAAGGACAAAACATGCTTCAAGTTAGAGGCTACATTTGTTCACAGCCATTCACTTTCAGCAGTAGGAATAATTTTGACATGCAGTAAAAATCATGTAAAAAAAAAAAAAAATTGCTTAAGAGTCTACAAGACCAGATTTTTGCAACTAGCTAGAATCCATCTTACAGCTCTTCAGTGGTTACCTGCATTGTTAGCTTAATTAGACATAACATTAGGCATCAAACTTCTCTTTGCTGATCAATTTATGGAAACTGGGAGAAAATTTGTCAATTAGTTTTAGTGAATTTAGAAGGTACCTTTGCTGTAGTTGTGCATGTTTTTGGCAAATATATTGATGACGCTGTGGGGGCTGCCCTTAGCCAGATCGCCCCACGGTGGTCTGCTATCCTGCAGTATGTCTCCAGGCCTATATGGAGAGTGTTGGTCTGCCTCTCTCTGGAAGAGTGCGATGGGGTCCTGCGCACAGTTGTTCTGTAGCGTGGAGCAGTAATCTGACCTTGCTAGTTTCAGAGAGGGTTTGGGGAGGTTCTGCGGGGCACTTGTGAAGTTACCTGGAGAAACGAAGGGATGTGATACTATTAGGATTGATGTATATGGAGTATTGTAACATCCAAATACACACTTAAATAACAAGAGGAGGTCCCTACCTTGAAGGTCCTCAGCCTCCGACAAGCTGCTGTCAGTCAGTGGGCCCTCACTAATGGAGCCTCCACTGGAATCCAAGGGCTCTACCCCCTCCATGAAAGGGAGGGTGTGGCCAATAAGAGGTGAGTGGGGCTTACTCAAGCATTGTCCTCCTTCTCTGGAGCCAAAGTTATAAAGGTTTCCCACACCTGGGAGTTCAGCCGTATCACCATCGAAAGTGCTCTGGCCCGCACGAAGAAGCCGTTTGATCCTCAGAGCCTGATCATCAGCATTCCTTGTGTACTCTCTCACAGGTGGACTGAGCGACTTTACCCAGTGGGCATCACCATCCTGGAGGACTGTGGGTAGACCAGTGCCTGTGTTGCGGCTGCAGTTGGTTCCATAGTTAATACCATCTCCAGCCAGTTTGCGAGCTTCTCTCTCTATTCGGCTGGACAATGATGCTGCGCTGGCCTTCAGAGCCTCCACGCGGCTTAGCCTGCTGGAGTGCAAGTGTCCGTCAATGTGGTTCGTCCTGCTCGGCTGCGTGTTGATGGTGTGAGTGGCGGACAGATCTACATGTTGTGGAGGTTTCTCAACAGCTGCTGCTCCTTCCATGGAAAGAAGTTGAGAGAATAGTTGGCCAGCAGAGGGCACCAGAGAAGCAGCGCTTGGCACAGAACACATCCCAAGTTCAGCCCTACACATTCGGTAACAGAGGGGAGAAAAAAGGAGCGGGGTGGGGGGCAGATAAAACACCACAGCTCAGTTCATACACTGTAAATGAAAAAGTCATCTGCACATCACACTGTAGAAAATGATGGAAACCTCAAACTACATATCAGGCTCCAATCATTCGTTAAAGAAACTGAAAACTAAATTCAAGGCACAGACAGATGAAACCTAAAATCTAAATAAACCAATAAATAAAATGGGTAGAACTACGGAAAGGCTTTATTCTATAAACCAAATAGACTTGGAGCGTTGGAGCTCCATTTCAGGCAAGAATTGGCTGTGAAGCCGCATCAGCAGGACCTAATACACAAGTTAACAGTAACAACTTTCAACACCAGCAAAGTAGAAAAAGAAAACAAAAAAACTCAGTGTTAACATGATTTCCACAAAACAATTTCAGAAATAGGTTTAAGGAACACTACACAATTTTAAATCCTACACAGTTTATGTTGAATTGTCCAAGCTGTCCGCTTTGTGTGTGTACTGTAAACAATCAGGTGTTGGTACACAGTCCTGGATCTTTAAAAGGCAAATACATAAGGTGGCTCGGTTCAAGCTACACAGCACTCTTCCAGCCAACCAGCAACAGGGGGCCAGGCACAAAATCTGAAGCAGAAGCAACCTTTCCAGACCTACCTCATTCCAGACCTCTACAATCACTGCACAATTCCAAGTATTTTTATTCTGACAGTTCATATTAAACAGCTTTAAAGCCTCTAGAGTTTCAAAACACCAGCACCTGCAGACACACAGGCCTACATCACTAACACCAACACTTCTATGGAAACAGGCAGGAGTTGGCAAACAGTCACGTGACTCAGCAGACTCCCGATAATGCTCCTTATCAAAGTTTGTGTATGCTCAACGAGGCATCTCCTTACATAGACCATATGTTAATTGTCGTCAAACTGGGAATAACCTGGTAAGCTTGTTCTGTGTATGCAAACAGGGTGAAATGTACAGTAAACAATTTTCTGCTTACTGACCAGAAAGAAACCAGAAGTCTCAGTTAAAAAAGTCTGATGAGTTTGATCAAGTGCGTAGCTGTATGCAAAATCTGAACACCTCCAGCAAATGACATGTTCTGGTCTTAATCCAAATGAAAAGTTCACACATCCTCCACACACACACACTTAACGTTATGGCATTTCTAGGAGTAAGCAAGCACTAGGAGCTGTTTTGCTACAACCTTAATGAACTTCTTTACAAGTTGAATTCTGTAAATATGGTTTGGGTTGAGGGACATGCATGTAAATAAATGAACGCTGTTGTATTCAATACGTCCAAGATGGCGGCGCAGCTGTAGCTCGCAGCAGCCGCTCCGGATACAAAAGGTGCTTTTTGTTTATTTACAAGTGTATTTTCTTCAACTTCTTTGGAACATGGACATAAGAACAACCGGTGTCCATGTATACGACCGCCAGACACTGCTACACTACCGGAATCAACCAAATAACACCGCAAACAGCTCTCAACCTGCTCTCGAATGTCTGCTCCCTGGAGAATAAACTGGACTGCATCCGACTTCAGAGACATACATGAAGAGAATCTAGAGACTGCTGCGTCTTTGTTTTCAGTGAGACGTGGCTGAGCGACAGAGTTCCCGACGCTGCCATTCAGCTAGACGGACTAGCTTTGTTTCGAGCCGACAAGAGACTCAGCCCTGTGCGGTAAGACTCGCGGTGGAGGACTCTGTGTTTATCTACCGAGGGAATTCATTATTGTACTGATCATCAGTGTTTACATTCCACTCGCCGCTAACGCTAAAGATGCGCTCTGTAAGCTGTACAGCGCTATCAGCGGACTGCAGAACACTCACCCTGATGGACTGTTTGTTGTTGCTGGAGATTTCAACCACTTTGCACTTTGAGCTTTGCTACGAGAGGAGCGAACGCGCTGGACCTTGTTTCCACGAACATTCCCAGCGCGTACCGGGCAGAGCCCCGCCCCCACCTCGTATACTCGGATCACATCTCTGTTGTGCTAATTCCAGCATACTGACCGCTCGTATCAAAGCCGTTTCTAAAGCAGGTGAGAACATGGCCATCAGGAGCCATCTCTGCTCTTCAGGACTGCTTTGAGCACACTGACTGGCAAATGTTTAGGGAGGCTGCAACCTACAGTACCACCACAGACTTGGAGGAGTACACTTCATCTGTGACCAGCTACATCGGCAAGTGAATAGATGATGTGACCGTCTCCAAGACCATCACCACATGCCCCAACCAGAAGCTGTGGATGACTGCAGAGGGGCGTGCTCTGCTAAGGTTGCGAGACACCGCCTTCAAAGCAAACCAGACAACATTCCTGGTGGAGTGCTCAGGGAATGTGCAGACCAGCTGACAGATGTCTTTACCAACATCCTCAACATCTCCCTGAGCAGTGCCACCGTCCCAACGTGTCTCAAGGCAACCACCATCATACCCGCCCCGAAGAAGTGTCCTGCCTCAACGACTACCGCCCCGTTGCACTCACACCCATCATCGTGAAGTGCTTCGAGAGGCTTGTCATGAGGCACATCAAGTCCCTGCTGCCTCCTTCACTAGATCCTCTGCAGTTCGCGTACCGTCCTAACCGCTCAGCGGTTGACGCCATATCCACCACCCTTCACCTGGCGCTCACCCACCTGGACTATAGGGACACTTATGTTCGAATGCTGTTCATAGACTTTAGTTCAGCATTCAACAAATCATTCCTCAGCACCTGATCGGAAAGCTGAACCTACTGGGCCTGAACACTTCTCTCTCTAACTGGATCCTGGACATCCTGACTGGGAAACCTCAGTCAGTCCGGATCAGACAAAACACCTCCAGCACCACCACGCTGAGCACCGGGGCCCCCCAGGGCTGTGTGCTCAGCCCTCTGTCGTTCACCTTGCTGACTCATGACTGTGCAGCAATGCACAGCTCGAACCACATCATCAAGTTTGCAGAAGATACGACTGTGGAGGGTCTCATTAGCAAGAATGATGAGTCAGCATACAGAAAAGAAGTGCAACGGTTAACAGACTGGTGTAGAACCAACAACCTGTCTCTGAACGTAGACAAAACCAAAGAGATGGTTGTTGACTTCAGAAGGACAAGGCGTGACCACTCTCCACTACACATCGACGGCTCCACTGTGGAGATCGTCAAGAGCACCAAGTTTCTTGGAGTTCACCTGGCAGAGGATCTCACCTGGTCCCTCAACACCAGCACCATAACCAAGAAAGCCCAGCAGCTTCCTGCGAAGGCTGAGGAAGGCACATCTCCCACCTCCCATCCTCACCACCTTCTACAGTGGAACCATCAAGAGCATCCTGAGCAGCTGGATCACTGACTGGTTGGGGAGCTGTACCGCGTCGGATCGCAAGTCCCTGCAGCGGGTAGCGAGGACGGCAGTGAAGATCATTGGTGTCTCTCTTCCGAACATCACAGACATTTACACCACACGCCTAATCCGCAAAGCAACCAGCATTGTGGATGACCACACACACCCCTCACACACACTCTTCACCCTCCTACCATCTGGAAAAAAGGTACAGAAGCATCCGGGCCCTCACATGATGTAGGGCACCAAGGTTTTATTTATGTTACGTGGTAATTTAGCAATTCCAAATTTAGCAAGTATGCCATCACTGCCGTAAAAAACACGCAGCTTTGCTTTACGTCACATGTAATTCTGGGTTTCATTTTGACTGTACAACCATTCCCTAGGAACACACAGCTAGAAAAGAAGCCAACCAGCCAATTCCACCACTTTCAGCCTTCCATTGCACAGTGGTGAACAATGAACAGGAAAAGACAATTAAGTAGTCAATTGCCATTATTCATGACAGTTACCATTTGACCTTTTATGATGGCGACAGGCCTAAAGTGAACAAAAATCAAGTCAGCTCTGAGTAAAACGTTCGCAATGTCAGAGCCACATCGCTAATATTTACTAGCTTGTTCATTATTTACAGGTCAAATAAACATCAGATTTGAAATGAATGAGCCTTAAAGTTATTGTGTGTTACCTGGACAATGCTGGTGGTCCATGCTCAGACACAGACAGGTCGCTGTGGGAGGGGCTCAGGGGCTCCTGTCTCTTATTCTCTTTATCTGATTCTCCAGATGGCTGGTACACAGGCCTTGGCTACAGACCAAACAACATACAACACAGGTCTTAATAATAGCACATGATGTTTAATGTTTGGGGAACGTTACTAAACATTAAAAGATCAGCTGTAAAAGGATGCCCCTCCTAACATGGTCACCCTGAAATCAAAACACCTACTTTGCACCTTCTGTCACATTAAGCACAATCCATTGTGTCATTTAGTTTAATGGCTTCTGATGTTCAGATTTGTCATTGTGAAGCATCAACAGTGAAACATTATACAAACCAATAACTTCTCAGCATGTTCAAGGTTGGAGAAGCATGACCAAGACATCCAAGTACTACCCCGGCCCCCTAAATGCCTAGACTTGAACCCAACTGATGTCCATGTTGCAAATGATGGTAACTCTGGATATTAGCCATAATGTGAATTAACCGTGTACCACTGGCCATTAATACTCAGTACTGAATTTGGGGTAAAAAAAAAAATAAAATAAAAAATAAAAAAATAATATTGCAAGTGTACCTGCTGCAGTGTGTGTTCCAGCAGTAGTTTGGTGTACGTGTTCTGCAAGCGTGAGTGTGCTGGGTTGGAGGGTGGAGCCTGAGGTTTGGACACTCCTTCTCGCTGCCTCCTGTAAAGCTCCTGCAGTCTCTGACATCTCCTCTGCTCCGCCTCCTTCTGGCTCCGCTTCTCCTCTACTTGCTTCCTTTTCCTGTCCTCCTGTTGCCGTGCGATGTACTGCCGCACCGCCTCTGCATCATATTGCCGCTTCTTCTCGGGGCGGGGCTTAGCAGGACTAGCACTACGGGATGACCTGATTGGAGCTCGTTCGCTGGACCCTGCATTCTTCCTTCTAGCAGACTCTTCAGGTCCTCCAGCCTCACCCTCCAGTTGCAGGTCGTCCAGAATGCCCCGAATGTCTGCCGAAAGAAGATCGGTGCTGTGTGATCTGCCTCTATCGCCTCCTGCTGGCCTGGAAATAAACATGGGTGACAAAAAGGAATATCATATACCAATTTTTCCTTGTATAGGCAAACATAATATATAAATAAATAAAAAAACAATATTATTATCACTCGCAGACATAGATCACATGCTTGATGACGTACTGCATGGGGAGGAATTGAAGTGGATTTGTATCCATTTTAAATGTGTCTAGTGTCCATTTACACTGTGTTGTGTTGCTTTGGCATTATCCAGATACAGTCCAGATGCATGAGGTGAAAGGTCCACGCTCAACTGGACATTAATACCAGGTTTATACTAGCTAGATGTTTTTTAAGACACAATATATCCTTATTAACTGGTAGCACTGTCTGTTGTATTAAACAAAAAAAACATAAATAAATCTAAAAGACAAGGCAATAATCTGAAAAAACAAAACAAAAAACAAACAAACACAAGGACCATTTCCGTAATGTTTCAGATTTAATACACTGCCTAATGTGGAAGGGTGCAGCAAGTGCTTTTTAATTTATAAGCATTATTTAAGATTTAATTATTTTATTAAATATATATTTTTATATCCTATCTCTATTCACTTTTACACAGGTACACCCTTCATCCCTACCTGGAAGGCCTTTTCACTGAAGAGTCTTTGTCTTGGTCAGCCCCTGTTAGCCTGGAAGAATCGTGGGCTCTAGTGGTTCTCCCTCTATCTCCCCCTGCTGGTCTGGAGGTCTTTGCTGCTTGTCTGTCTGAGCTGTTCGGCCTTGACCGACGATTCAGCTCCAGCCGAGGATCAGAACTGGTGCGAGATGAAGCACCTGCAGAGACATCAACGGAGCAGGACAAATGGGTGGTGCTGAGTATGGTTGCAACAAATTATTATGTCTGTGGACAGTTAAGATTGCTCAACTAATCTGTCTAATTCAGATTTAATGGGAGTGGCATTCAGCTGATGTCCACTGACTTTTTTTCCAATGTCCTTTTTCTTTTATTTGTATGTAAATCACTCTGAATTACCTGTATAGGAAATGTGCCACATAAACAAACACGTCTTGCCCAAAAGTCAGGCTAAGCTAAGGCTGCAGTTCTCTGGTGCCACAACGTTAATACTTTTCTAATTTATGGCTCCAATCAATAAAATTATCCAAACCAGGAACGTGCTGATCCAGAAGTGCAATACATGAACACGTCATTCAGGCTCCATACACGACAATCTCCTATTTGTCCAAGGATAATTGCTCCACATCAATACAAAACATCTACCATAATACACCGTAAGGACATCAGTAAATCAGCACAGCAGCTCCCCTCCAGAGGCTGCACACACTCCCCGTTCTGCCCTGACCCGTGTGACAGGCTGGAGAGGAAATAATTGTGCAGTGAATCAGAAACAGCCAGTCAATCCCTGTTCATTACGGTCAGTGAGCAATGAAGTCTAAAGTCTCTCCGCAAGTAAAAGTGCTATATATTCACAGACAGGCCAGAAAACCAGCACTAAATCTCAGCGAGAAATACATATTAATATATTGAATAAATCATGTTTTATTTTCCTGCACCCTTCATCAGAGCTGGGGTAAGGCTGCCACACTCTTAAGGCCTAAAGTTATGCCCTTATTAAAATTAATAAATTGGATGAACGCCGCATATCTAATTCTTAATATTTACATAAGACACACAAGTCAAGTCCAAAGCCAAGTCTGTCCTACGAGGAGAAAAGGTAGCAGACATTTTGGCAACTCTTTATGATCAGTACTGACTAACCAACATGAAGTAATGCATTAGTTAACATGAAGTAATACATTAACAATGGTTACAATGCTTTATTAATGTCAAGTTACATGTTAAGTAAAACGTGGCAGTTGTTATAAGTGTACTCAACATTAGTTAATCATTGTTAATGTTCTACTTCATGTTAATAAGTTAACACCTAATGTGTAACTGACATTTCTACTAGACAAACCTCACATTAGAATTAAAAGATCTGTGTCACTGAGAAACAATTTAGGTATACCCATCTACAAACCTCATCACAGTTTAGCTCCACCCTTTATGGTGAAGTTATAAGGAGCGTTTTAAAGGAGCGGTAACAAAAACAGCACATATACTACATAAGTGAAAATACAAGTAAATAAAGCTGAATGTTTATTCTTACGGATGTTAAGGAGGCAAGTTTACAACAACAACAACAACAAAAAGCACAACAAATATAACAAAAATTATACCGTAACGTTAATAAAGCAAGTGACTAGCAATAAACTAAATTCATGAGAAATAAAGTTCTCAGGCAGAGGAGCACTTGTAATAAAGCGAGTTAATCATGATGCGCTGCAGACCTGCAGGTGCACACTTACCTGTCCGTCTCTCTCTCTCTGCAGATTGAGCCCGAGGTTCGCTTGATAACCGTGGCGATGGACCTAGAATCATCTTCACCAGCTTCTGCCCCTCTCGCCATGACGATGTGCTGATGACTGCAGAAACAGATCATCTCAATCAGGAACCTCCACTAAGGTTTTACATACAGACCTGTCATTTATACTATGTTCACATAATTCTTCATTTTCAAGTAGTGATAAAACTAATGCACAGGTTGAAGAAGTATTACAGTTAATGTAACATGTTGGGGGTGGGGTAAAAATGGATCATACAAACGTTTTAGCTTTCTTCTTTTACTTAGAAAATCAATGTTTAAGTAGTGTGGCAAGTTTTGGGGCAGCATAAATTCCCACAAACAATGATGATTAACTTAAATGTTGACATATTGTCCACTGAGGACAAAAGAGTCTGCATAGAAGAAAATGATTCCTCATCAGTATTCAGCGTCGTATCAGTAAATGGTAGTTTTGGCATATTAGCTCATAAGGCCAAAAATGTTGTTGTGTTCATTTCAGTTTAAAACATGCCAATAAGCTTGTTGTAGAGTCCTCCCCCCTCCACTTCAGCTCCAGGGTGTGTTACTGATATAGAACACCACTAAAACAGAGCGTTCCTGCAGGCGTCATGTGATCATCTCGTCTTCTCTCTGAACTCAGGGCTTCAGGGCCAGAGTGTACACAAAACACCAATGCTGAGAAATTCAACAGAACTGCACCATGCTGCCATTAGTGTAAAATTACAAAATATTTAATCCTTATTTTACTTTCAGCTGCTTTAGTACACATACGTGTTAGGGTCTAGTCTAGTATTTACTTTTAGTTAAAGAGAAAGCAATGTAAACGTAAAATGTATCAGTTTCTATTTTAGTTCACTGCTGGAAAATTATAGGGCCCAATCATTTTGACAACTATGTGGACGATGCAAATTTTTAGTGGTAATAAATTTCGATAGTCAATAATATTGGCCCATGTGAATTTAGACTTTTAGGATGTGTAAAGTTGTAATCAAACAGTGCTTTAATCACCGATATAATGACCAGTTAGTTCATAACGTATATATGTTGTACACAAACAAACTCTACCTACCTACCTACCTACAGTCATATATTAAAACTACAGAGGTAGTTACAGGGTTAGATACCCGGTCTGGTTTGTTGATCAGGAGCCGAAGCCGATCGATGAATTTTCCGCACAGGTTTGACAGACTTCCTCTCTTGCACCTTCTCCCTCTCTTTTGGCTTCTGTTTCATGACACCTGAAAAAGAAAAGGTTTATCAAATATGTTTATTTTACGCAACAGTATCTTAATAAAATCTAGAGCAGCTTTCCAAAACCTTTTTGTCTTTTGGGACCCCCAGACAGCCCTTTTTTATCTACCTATCCCATCACACCTATACCAGGTATTCACTTCTTTATGGCTTGGAAACAGGTGTCCCTACAGACTTGACTGGGACATGGTGAGAAACCTAGAGCGACAGTGTTCTCAGTGTGGAACAGATATAGGTCAAACTGTCTAAGAGCTTATAACAAGGGAATAACACAGTCATGATCAGGGCAGCAGTGGACCAGAGTGCAGCAGGATACGACAACGATACCCAGAAAGAAAGAAAGAAAGAAAGAGAGAAAGAAAGAAAGAAAGAAAGAGAGAGAGAGAGAGAGAAAGAAAGAAAGAGAGAGAGAGAGAGAGAAAGAGAGAGAGAGAGAGAGAGAGAGAGAGAGAGAGAGAGAGAGAGAGAGAGAGAGAAAGAAAGAGAGAGAGAGAGAGAGAGAGAGAGAAAGAGAGAGAGAGAGAGAGAAAGAGAGAGAGAGCGAAAGAGAGAGAACATTGGGGTGGATAACACAAATGTGCAGAGATAAAAAAATTATGCAAATAAATGAACCATTTAAATAAAACAATATCCTCACCTGAAAGGTACAAATGATACATAATAGCAAAAACATAAACACTCAGTTTAAATCAATCATATGGTCAATGTGCGGTTCATATAGGCTAGAGAGATGGTGAAGTCTGTAGAGTCAGACCACAGTTATGGAAAGTGCTCCTTAGAAAGGTGAATACACAACGTCCAAGCCGACATGTGACATGCGGCAGTCATCATGACTCAGAAGGAAACTGCCACAAGCAGTATTGCGGACAGGAGCAGCACAAACAGTGCAGAGTGGTACTAAATAATCCCTCCCACGCAAACTGCACGAGTACCTGTGATATGACGTGTGTAGAGCTCTCTGCTGCAGTTGTGGAACTCCTCCTCTCCCCACACCTTCCCATCCGCAGTGCGAATCGTAGTCTCGCTTGTGTTAAATCCTGGAAGGAGATGAACATTCTCTCAAAATCTTAAAAACTAACCACTTTTTTCTGCTAACCAGTTTTCACTTTTCTGTTAACCAGAAACTAGAGCTGTACAGTATGGCCGAAATATCACAGGTTAAGAAATCAAACTCCTAGATCAACATCTTGTCGGCAATCAACTATCAAGCTGAAACATTAACACAATTACAAAAAACAACGCCATTACAAATATAAAAAAGGTCAAAACCAAACTTAAGTGCAATAAACTGTAAGCTACAAACGTTAAGAGCCCCCTGCTGCTGTTCATCACAGCGTCACTCCCCAGTTTCAGTTCCCATCCCTCCCAAAAACGTTTAGCCGAACGTAATTCCTACTGATAAACAGACACACGTTCAGCTCTGTCTCCTCTTTATTTAACACCTTCATGTAATATTTTATCTGATTAGTTTTAATAAACAGTCACACAGGAAGATAATGAGAGGACAGTGAAAGTCATCTGCCTGCAGTGTCTGGAATTTCTTAAAATACTATTAGAAAAATAACCTTACAAGTGAAAACACCATGTTACAATAAAGATAAATGTAATGTCATTATAGCAGTTATGCTTTAGTGGACTATGCTGTCTGTCACTGCATAACACCATCATTTTAAACAGACATTAGGACACTGCTGCTCAATGTTTTTGAGGACTAATGTCATTCGTGAATATATTTCAAACCAAAAGTTTAAACCAAAGTTGAAAAGGTATGTTTAAAAAAACATAACTGAAATATGTATTTGTATAACAGATAAACATAGGCCAAGAAGGAAATACTAAGACGCGCTGGTAAAGTCCGTGCAGACACCCTCTATTTGTGTCTTACCTTTATAGATGGGTGCGGGTGGAGCAGGTGCTACTTTGCGTACTTTAGTGGTGGGCACGGCGGTGCCCAGCGACGCCCCAGTGCCCACTGGCTGCTCCAAACGGCTGATTATTTTCTCTGTCTCTGCAGCTTCCTCCAGCTGCTCCCTCTGCCTGCGGATCCGCTCCTTCAGCTTCTCTAGCTTCCCATCAGTCTGCCGCTGACGCAGTTTCTCCAGCCGCACTGACATTGACCCTGGGCTGGACGACACAGAGGTTGAAGGTACTCCCATTTGGCCATCTGCCTGAAGCGTGCTGGGCCTGACCTCTAACCCCACTGATCCTGGAACAGGAGGGTCATTGAGAAAGCGAATGGTCGTGTTGTCAAGCGCTGAGGAGCGGGTGCTGTCCAGATCGGCTGTTTGATCTGGCCGTGAATCGCGCTCATAAACCAGTTCACTCAAAGTTGCTGGGGCAGAAGGTTCCAACACAGAGCGGCGAACATGTGGAGACACTTCCCTGAAACAAATCAAAACATACATGAGCAGTATGTACTGATGACTTATAAACTCATATAGGGGTCTTTGGTGGCACAGTGGTAGTGCGCCAGGTTGGAGAAAATAGGGTTGCTGGTTTGAATCCAGCCCGGAGAAACATTCACTCAGCAGTGCACAAAAACTCTCTGTGCCCCACAACAGTGTACATTACACTTTGTTTTTGCACTTATACTCACCATAACCTTTCTTTTCTCAAGGTATGATATCTGGGTTGGGGTTGCTAGGTAGTGCACTTATGCTTATATACGACTGTGTATTGTTCTCTCTAGGTATCAGCACAGACCCTTGTTCGGGAAGCATCTGAGCTCATGGCGAGTTGTAGACTCTAACCTTCCTGTACTAGCTGAGAAAATTATCCAACAGAACACTAAGCACGGCTGTAAGTCGCTCTGGATAAGAGCATCTGCTAAATGCCTTAAATGTAAATGCAATGACACATTTGTCTGTCCGTGTGACTAAAAAAGGAAAATAGTAGAGTCACAACAGTGTATTATTACAGGAAATATGTATAAGTGTGATTTTGTCCACTTGTAACATAATATCTGCCAAACCCACATTTTACAAATGATAACAAAAGAATAATTTTTCCTAAAATTTCTAAACAAGTATCATTCTTATTATTAAAGATTTGGTTAACTTAAACACAAGTTAATTTCCCAAGAATCAACATGGCAGGTCCCAAAAACTGTAACTGTAATTATATGAAGACACTTCCCTGGAACAAACATACAATTTAACAATTTAGAAAGACCTAATACACAGAAGAACAGTTCTGATGACTTATATAGGATTGTACTGAAATATTAATTTGTCTATGTACTGATGTACTACTGTATTGACACTCATTTGTATGTGTACTGGCATACTGGTACAGTGATGACTGGTGGTAAGATACCGATATACTCGTATACTCATGTGCTGACTTACTGATATACTGATACATTGGCATACTGATATACTGACACCCTAGCATACTGGTATACTAATGCACTTGTTTATTGAGAGACTGACATAGTGATATACTGATGTTCTGACGTTTCGTTCCACTGATTACAGGTTATAATGAGTAATGACAATGCCCATTTGACTAGAAACAAATGTACTTGTACCCGCACATCAATGTATGCACACCCACACATAACCGCACACTACTGACAGTGTACTGATGTACTGACCCTCCCATATGAGATGTACATTCTCTCTATGTAGCGCTTACCTGTGTGACGTGAAGTGTGACGTATGTGGTCTCTCTGTGCTGTTGTCCTGTGTGCTGTTCCTCAGGGGGCTGCGGGAGTTCTTTTCTGGGTTACGGCTCCTGCGGGATTTTGACACTGTGGAATCATCCACACCACGCCTCTCTGAGCAACACCACCAAAAAAAAAAAAAAAAAACGCATACAAATGGCTTAAACAGTGACTGTGAGTCAAAGTGACCTACATTCTAAACATATATATTAGTTTAGGAGTTTGTGTGTGCTAAAAGGGAGAGGAAGATAGAGAGATAGAGATACAGATAGAGAGAGTGTTACCTCTGCGACTGGCTTTGCGGCTGCCACTGACAGGCGTCTTCTCCGTGTTCATCAGCGTGTCTAGCACCACTCCTGAGCCGACCACAGCCTCCAGATGGTTCTCTATGTGCCGCAACTAAAACCACACACCAGTCAATATTACACATTGGTTTTTTATACATGGTCAGAATGTGGGATCATATATATCTGTATCTAAAATCCCTTCAACACTGATAAAGTCCTGTGTGCTGAAGTACTGTCTATAAATAATTTAGAATTTTCCAGTAATCATGTGTTGCTGGTTTAATGTTTAAGGTTGCTGGGATGTTTACTGTGAAAAAGTATCATGATATAATGTTTTGTGCCATGTTTTGTACCCATATGTTGTTTTAACAAATGGAAAATTAAGCTTTTGTACAATCCCCACAGATTTAGGAGCAGAAGAGCTGGGACAGGTGCAGCTCCTAAACTCTAACCACAAACACTAAACTAGTCTTAATCTGAGCCTAAGGACAAAACTCAGCAGGGGTTTAATCTTTAGGACAAACAGCAGAAAGACGCTGATAATTCTGCACTGAGGAAAAGAAGAGCTGTCACTTTCAACTGTGCGTCTGTTCTGCTTTAGGCTGAACAGAGTGAATTTATTGCAGCTAATTCAACACTTACAGCAGTTTTGCTCTGGTTTAAATCCCTCCATGCAGGTGATATCTCTGCAGAGAAATAAGCACACATGGTATCATGCATTAATATGGTGAGAGATCCATATAAACAATGATCAATTAACATTAAACCTAAACAGTAAGACCACCATGGGCCATAAAACTTGTTCTGATTGGTCTAATACTGAATAATTACAGCATGGCTGAACATACCAGTGCTGTTTTGTACATGTAAATAAATTTTCATGTGTAGATTTGATTGAATATTATTAACTTAATGACTTTATGAAGTTCTATTGCTTTGTTAATAATATATTAAGTGCTAAAAACTGCAAATGTACATAAATGAGTTAAAACCTAGGTGTTGCTAGGGATACTAACCCCTCCGATTGTCAACTGAAGCCGGAGGCACTGCGGCCTCTCCTCTCTGCCTGCTCCACATCGCTACAGCAACAAGCTGCACACAGAAAACAGAAAAGTAGGAAAATGCATTTTAAAATTGATTGTCAATCTAAAATACAATTATAGGACCTTACCCTCTAACTCCAAAAGACATTAAAGAGCAAAGACGCGTCGCAACTGAAGTTTGCTTGTTTAGCTATTAGCTATTGGAGCTTCAAGGCTAACATGGCAAGCAAGTAAGCTACATTTGCTTATAGCTGACTTGCTTCACACTGTGCAGAGTTGTTCACTAATCTTTAACAGACCTTCTGACAAATATATCAGCTCCATTTCGATATTTTAAGCAGATTTCTAGGAATAAAAAATTTACTTAAAATATGTCTGGTATGGGCCCTTTAACAAGCACCAAGTGTCCTACAAGGAAACTGACTGAGACTACTCACATTCCACATGCTGCACATTCCAGCCATCACGGGCTCCTCTTAAACACCCCAACAAGCATCAATCAGTACACAACACTGTAACACAGTCTGCAGATCTCTCTACTGTTATTAACCCCTTAAAAACACTGCATTTGTGGTGTAAACAGCAAGCAGCCTGCATTTGTAGAGAAGACCATGTCATTAATTTCTCTACCATACAGATTAGTCTGAATTCATATATTTAGGGTATAGTTATGTACCACTATAGAATTTCTTCTTTTTCCTTTTACTGTCCCTTAAGGACCTCATATCTTAAAATCAACATTTGGTTACTTTTCTAAAATAAGAGCATTAATATTTCAAAACAATCCATATATGGAAACTAATCTATAAAAACAGCCCATTTCAAATTAAAAACACATTTACATATATCCACTTAATCCACCTACAGAGGTTTAGCCAGGCCTGTTAATGCTGAAGTTTTAAAGAGTGCTTCAGATTGGACTCCGCTGCCTCCATTGACAAGAGCTTATTTACATACACTCATCATCAAAACAATAGTTGCACAAGCAGCTGCACTCAGAAGGAATCAAGCGATAGGAATGAAACATTGTGATGATTCACGTTTCACAGTCGACCATTATATACATGCACACAGACCATTACGAACACTGGCCCTAACACCACGTCTACGTTGCCAAAGACTCCGATGTTGTGTTAGTCTGTCACGGAATGACTCAGAATGGCAGTGTGTCATTTCTGTGAGGGCTCCAGCTTTTGTCTTGGTGGAGACGACCAATGAATCCATGGCCATTACCAAGCTGAGCTGTTATCACAAATCACATGTCCAGAAGGCACTCCACCTCCACAGGTGTTCAAACACACTTGAACACAAACAATACATTTTTCCTTATTAAACGCACGACGGACCACAATGATTGCTTTTAAACAAAAACTGTACATTCTGAAGAAAATCACAAAATGTCGCCAACCACGTTTGCCCCTGGGATACTGTTCAGAAGGGGCTGACTGTAGGGCTGGCGTGGCTTCTTTTCGTTCATAAATGTGCTAGGCGTAGACTTCAGGAGGGAATGCTTGCAGAACCAGCTTGTTTTGAATTCACAGTTTTTCTGATGTCACAGCACATTTCCCTTTACACATTCACCTACAACAGCAATTTGGCTACATGCAGTGTTGAAGGGAAGCCAATAAGAACAGAGCTCAATTACATGCACCCGCATTAAAGAAACAGAGATGTCAGATGTTAGATGAGAGGTTAGAAAGGTACCATGTAAATATGATGCTGAACAATTTCTGGGATGCCTATGGGAGTCACTCAAGCCGACCAGGGTTGGGCAGTATAGCGAGGTTTTAAGATATATCACAGAGACACACGATGAGACCACAACTCTACCACCGCCCCCTCACTTCCTCCCTGTATGCGCAAATCCAGCCTCCCGCCCCCACCAAATGGGGGTAAGTATATGCAAGTTAGAGCACCCAGCACAGACATGAAATACTTCAATACAGAAGTGTGACAAACTGCAGATTAGGAATAGTGTAATCGTGCACGCTGCTGTTCATCACGACACTTTCCACTTCAGTTTCCATTTCCACTAACAGCCACCATGTTAGCAGCTTTAATGGTATTACTCTTAATAAACACCCACATCTTCAGCTCTATCTTGTTGTTATCAGCGTCTTTGTAATATTTTACCTGAGCAGTTCATCAACATTAACCCAGGAAGGAAGAGGAGATAGTGGAGTGGTGGTGGGATTTATTTAAAGAAGTGCAGTGGTCTATTACATCCCTAAAATAAATATAGTCCCTGCAGCAACACCAGAACAAAGGCAGCTCAGAAAAGCTGATAAGACACCAGCTGTACAGTCTCAACTACATATTTTATAGTTTTAATGACATGCTTAGGCAATTTAAAAATAATCCATTTTATTTGGGTTATTTTGTATGTGTTAATAAAAAATGTAGCTTCTGACGCTCACACAGACCACTGACTGCACATTCAGCCCCCTAACTAACATATATTGTGTATTGGCCTTCAGACTAAAAGTACCGAGATATCATTTTGGTCCACATTACATTTAGTTTAGTGACTAAATCCAGCCAAAGAATTATATAAACATCGCTGTGAAACCAGGATTCACCATTTTTGTTTAGTTTTTAGAGCAAAGAGAAAGTCATGAATCAAAATTTCAGACATGAGAAAAGAGGTTCTGTTCCAGAGGTTTTTTATTTACTCACCTAATAGCGACTCTTCCAAGAGAACCGAGACACGGCTCTGCCCTCCGGCCTGCTGGACACATCAGTGGCGGGAGACGTGAAGGAACCCTGTAGAACAGAAAACAGAAATAGAAATCAGACTTCACCAAATTATTGCAATAACAAGAAGACCATTTTCCAAGTTTCATATGACAAAAAATAAAAAACTACAATACTTCAAGAAATGTTTACAAAACAAAATGTGACAGCGTAAGCTGGAACAAATAAGCATGACCCATTAGTGCCTAGTGACTTTGACCAATGACCAAATTAGTGTTCTTAAAGCAAGATTTGGGGATTTAGGGGCTTCTCTAGTGGAAATATAGAGCTGCAAGCAACATCCAGAAGAACATTTTGTAACACCGGTTGATCTCCAGAACCTCACAAATACATAAATCTGACATTTGTGAGCACAATAAAAGAGCATTCGAAGAGATGGCTGTGTATTCAGAGGTTGTGATTAAATTGTCTTGTCATATCTTCTTTGGTAATAGTGTTGCGCAGTACATCTATACTAGAAAAATACTGCACTACACCGCTGTTAAATACGGTACAAGAGAAAATCAGGAAGGGTAAGCTAGTCTTTTTTTAAAAAATCCAACAGAAACAAAAAAAAAATCCCTCCCCCTGCTTATAGTACTCCTTCTAAAGCCACACCTCCAAAAACACACGAACAGGCAAGGCCTGACTGGTTTCTGGAGAGAGCTTTGCAGAGTGTTTTGGAGAGAAGTATATCGTTTTAAGCCAGTATAGACTAACAGAAGTTAAAAATACTGGTCCACTGCCTTATTTTCAAACTCGCCAAAAAACACAGCAACACAACTGGTGCACTCCCCGGTGGCCTTCCCTCGCTAGAAACTGCAATATTCACCCGTATTCAGGCCCTTCAACATAGAAGTCAGCATAATGGTGAAACTAATACAATCAAACATTTATTAATGCAGCATGGCAACACCATAATCCCATAAAAAGCACAGCTCAAACTATTACACCTACAGCTTAGCCGCACACCAGACTACAAACAAGCATGAAACCGATTATGCTCTGTACCTAAGCAGATCGAAAGATAGGCAGCTAGACAGGCAGGAAGGTCATCCAATCATTTAACTGGATGGAGTTGTTACAGCCCTGTGGCCACCACAGACAATATTTATTTTTATTGTCAGTACATTGTAGCAATTGGGATGTAAAGACTATTTCAAGAAGCACATAAAGGGGTAGATCTAGGTTTAAAAAATGAAAGTGAAATGTTACTGTCTTCTATTACTCCAGTGCATTTCCTGATGCTTTAGGGTTTTGTCATGGTATCGCTTCAGTATCAGTATCAAGACATTTAAGCAGGTATCACATCTTGTGTTGCCCCAGACAACCAAAGAGTCAAAAAGACCTGTCAGTCACATATTAGATTAACAAGATCAAACAGACATAAGCACACAAACATGAACAGAATCAGTTTCAGTAAAAAAATATTAAAGAGAGGCATCATAAATATATACACGTTTACATGCTAGCAAAGCTATCCGGACAGGTTTCTTCCATGTGACAAAGTAAGCCGATTGTAAACTGATGACAGAGGCTGAAGCCTGAGGTGGACTGGTTGGTAAGCCAGGGCTACATATAAAAAGTCTAAAGCCTGGCGGGCTTTTAAACTATTGAAAGACTAACAGAGTTAAACGCAACCACTTAAAACATGTAAGCTGCATATTTAGGCGGCCATTCTGTACTGGGCACGTTTATTATGCATATGTTAACTGTAGGAGTAAGTCTATTTACAAGGCAGAAATGAGACCAGCCATCTCATTCACCAGTCATCCTGCCACTGCTAAGAGAGTGGTAAACCGTATCTTGACTCACACAAGCAACTGATCTGTTCATAACTGAAATCAGTTTTTTTCACAAGTGAAATCTGTTGTACAAATGTACGTTCTTTATTTACACTTAAGTTATACTTATTAAGGAAATAACAAGCCCATCCTGACAAAGACAAGAAGTCATTATTTCAAAGCAGACAATGCTGTAATTTTAAATGTTCAGGCAAATTGTTTTTATTTTTTTATCTAAAATAATTCCAATATTAAACCATTTCAAGGCTAATTTATCTTTAAAGAAAAATAAAGCAGTAGACCTATTTTGATGAAAAAGAGATGCATGTTATTGTATAACAAGCAAGGACGCTATTCTCATCTGTAAAGTAGTTTGCTCATTGTTTTTTTTTTTTAATGTCTAAAAAGAACATTTAAAAATCGGGCCATAAGAGTGTGATTTGACCAGAAATGCATGTCTGCGGCCTGTCTTTTTATTCCAACAAGTCCATACACAGCTATTAAAATCCTTTTTTTTTTTTTGCCTTTTATTGATTTTTAAATGCTCAAAAACTTTCCAAGATTAAGTTACACGTCTCTATGATCGAAATCATCACTGAAACTAGTGCTGATGTTTTTTTTTTAATGGCAAGATTTTATAAAGATTAAAATATTATACTGTGTTATATATTATACTTTATATAAAATATAAAGACTTAAATACTGTGAAATACTGTGACGTGATTTATCACAACAATGATGCACAGGCTGAATCTCAAACTGTTCTGCACTCCCTATGTAGTGCACTATTGGGGTCACATGAAGTGACACCTGCTCCACTCACACAGAGCATTATGTATCGTGTAGATGTGTATTTTAATCTCAACTGTAAACTGCACGACTGTACAGCTAACATTTAGTGTGCACTGTTTGGGCGTAGGAGCCATAGCTGAATTACCTTAGCAGCGCACTATGTAGGGAGTAGGAAGCCGTTTGAGATCCAGCCGTTGTCATATCACCCAAACAATAACGATCACTCCACCACAATGACAGCCACTAAGGCTGTTATCACTTAAGGTTGCTCTCTATTTAGCCCCCAAAGCGAGAGGAATAAAACTAACTCTTGAATGAACTGAAAAACTTAAACGAACCACTGTGTTTATTCTAACTACGGGCTGGTAGTTTTACTTTCGGTTCAAAGTTCTTATTAAATGAAGCAGACCCAGCAGCCTGCATCTAAATAAAGACTTTACAGATAGATAGTAACCTGCAGTTTGTAACTAAACCCAAATAAAGTCTGTTTATACTCATATGATTATTACAGGAAGTGTAGTTACAGGGTATAGTTGGCTTCCTTTCCGAATCTTGCCGTTCCACCTTAAGTGGTGCAGCGGGTACACCACTTAAGGTGGAAGAGGAACATTCGAACAAGAAGCTGGCGAATAGGAAGCTGACTTAAGCTTCGTGTTAACGATAACATCTACCACAAATTCAACAGACAACTAACCCAAACATGGCTTCACACCACATACAAACTAAGACACTAACTAATGTTGTACTTCTAGAACTCAAGAGTGAAAACTATGTACAAGAAACCGGACGACTAAACTTCACTGCTAACAGCTTCAAGGCTAACCGAGTTAGCGCCGGGTCAGACTTTCAGTCACTCAACAAATAAATAAACCGAGTTTAATCAAGCTAATAACACGTTAACTCACAAATTACTGGCCGTTTTATTCGTCCTACCTGAAACTCGCGATGTGAGTACCCGTGGAAGTATTTGTTGGCGTTAGCTTCTGTCTCTGTAATGGAGCCGTTAACGTTAGCCGCTCCACCATTACACAACAAACATATGGAGATCTCGCGAGACTTCGCGGAAACAAGTTTGTATAACTAGTGAGCCCCCTCTGGTGTTCAGGATCAGCATGTGCAGATAGAGTCCGTTTTAAAAGGGAGCTCCACCAAAATGACGAATTTTGGCCGTGTCTGAGATGCAAACAGTTTGTATAGTGATTTGCTGTAAATGGTTCAGATTTCTTTACAGTGGTGGTCACATGTTTACAACACAAATGTAGCTATTTTGTTTACCATCCAAAACTTCCAGTGAATCTACCGTATTCGAGCCTTCTTGACTTTTTATATGGAAAGTTGTTTATGGTAAACGGAAGCAAATCTAACACAATGTATTTTTACAGAGTATTTGCCTACAATACTCTGCTAGTACTGCTTAATGAATGGATGTTTTAGCCCAAAAGCTTCCCTTTAGTATACACTATATGTCAGCATATATGAGCTTCCCCTATATCTGACAGAAAATATGTCATATATGAAAACATACCATCTCTTTTCATCTGTTTTTAAATATGGGACACATATCATATATCAACATATACAAACACATATGTGTAGCTTGTATATGAACAAATACATTATAGAAAATAATACATAGATGGAGTTAGTGTTTGCATCAGACATACATGAGGGATATTGTATATGTGTGATCCATATTTGGTGCATGTATTTATTACCCCAGACAAATATGAATCACATACAAAAGCTCACCGGACAAAAATAAGCCAACTTGTGTGTTTAAGGTGGTAGTAAATTCAGGCACCTGCAGATGGCACTGCATGACGATGATTGGGCTACAAACACCTTGAGAAGAGGTGGTCCAGTGCAGTGAATGTCTCATTCAATATGTGGAAAATTGGTTGTAAAGCAGACGTTAATGATTGTGCCAAAGGCCACAGTGTGAAGGATGTAGCTGAATTTGCTGGTGTATGGAAGCGTACTGGCTAATATCCCAGTCTACAGGAAACACTCCCTCAGAATTGTGCCAGGGAAGGCATCCACCAAATCTGGCCCAACTGCACAATTCTTTGATGCAAGAGTGGCTGAACATTGATGTGGCCTACGCCTAGAAACCTGTCCAGTCCCTGCCAAATCCAATCACAGCTGTTATTCATGCTAGTAAAATGTAGTACATGCTGTCAGTTTCAGTCACAGGTGACTCTTTTTTTACTACTGTCTAGGGTTTACATTAGTCAAGCATCTTTTTGTGGTTTTATGAACCAGATACTGTAATTCCTTTTTTTTAGAGGGCATCTCTTTATCTTTAAATTTAACAGGCTGTTTCTATGCTTAAGCATCAAAGACTGAATATGTGGATATATGCAAATGTGTTGGTTATTGTGACATCACAAAAACAATGACTTCAAAGGCGTAGTTTCCATGTAAGGACTGTATGTACTGAGGGGTGAGCTGCGTGTTTTGTAAATTTAACACTGTTTACAGTCTACATCAAAACTCTTCTGAGGGAAATTCAGTTTTTCATGACATGTACTCCTTTTAGCAGGAACAGGGAGATGTGTCCAATGTCCAATTTGTTAGGTCAGATAACAGGCAAAATAATGGAAAGCAGAATAAAAAGTCTGCCTGTCCACAGGGCCTGAATGATTTAATTTGCTGGTAAATGAAAATGGTGGGCACCATATGCTATTTCCGAACTGCAGAGAGGAAATCATTTACAGCTGGAAGCAAAGTGATGAAAAGACTGCACTGTGCCAAGCATTAAATAACAACTCAGCTGAGCACGATATGGCACATACAGATATAAGAACAGCAAAGCTTATATACTCTTCAAACTAACCCCTCCTAAATGCCTCTCAGCTTGGATGGACAGTTCTATAGGATGTAGATATTCGAAGCGATCCACAGAACACTTTTGTGCTCCGTTATTTTATTTAAGTTTCTGCCAAAATCGCCAGGAATCAGAATAGTCTGTATCTATAGGTCTGTATAGAAGGTATAGAACTTTGTGCGGGGTAGAAATGCCCACATGTGGTTTTACACACTTATTTACAGCCTCTTGACACATCCAACAGGATTCTAATCAACCTGAAGAACCATTTCACTATGCAAAGAACCATTTACGCATGTAGCTAATTGCTAGAACCATTGCCTTTACTGAAGAACCCTTGACCAATCATGTGTATAGCATGTGTCCACAGTTGTTTTAAGTGACTGCTTGTAGACACAGTAAAGGTTATCCTAAAAATGGGTGAAATGGTTCATCCTCTGTGCAACACATTACTGTCAAGTTCCATCCAATCACATTTGCCTTCCTACCCAACATCCCTCACCAATTTAAATCTGCTAAACTGACAAAGCTGAATAAGGATATTAAGTTCATTTACAGCCCCAGAATAACGCAAGCTGTTTTCCCATTTATTGTCAAGCTCATGAACAATTTGATTTGCTCTGCTCTGATTGGCTGGTTTAGAGGCAGCATGTCAAAACAGACTCAGGATATTAAATGAACCTTGACATCAGTGCGATGTAAAGTTGTTACTCACTATGACACTTTTAGTGTAAGATGATCTGCTTCAACCAGCCTACAGTGATACCATTAGAAAGTATGGCTGCGACCTACAGGAAGTTGTTGGGGCCGTGATGCTACTTAAGCTGGAACTGCTACTCTCCGCACCTCTTGAACTTTCACAGAAACTGGCCAGAATGAAATGTTCATAGCAAACCTACAGTTGAAACATTCATTTGCAAATGCTGCTCTATATATTCATATATATGTATATAGATATGCTTATATATGTATATATTTATTATTACGGCTCTTTATGTAAATAATACTGTACCTGCACTTTTGGTTAGATGCTAACTGCATTTCATTGGCTCTGTACCTGTATTCTGCACAATGACAATAAAGTTTAATCTAATCTAATCTAATCTAATCTAATCTAATCTAATCTAATCTAATCTAATAACATTGAAATAAAGCTCTGGCTCCATAGTAAAAGATTCCAGGTGCTGAACGGACCTGCCTGCAGTCCAGACTGGTCACTGACAACACTTGGTGCTTTATAAAAGGAACAGCAGGACAAAGGAAACCCGAAACTGCTGAGCTGCTGAAATCCAATAAGAGGAACCAGAATGGGAAACATTTCACTTTCAGAACTACAGCAATCGTCTCCTCAGTTCCCAAACGCTTACAGGGTGCTGTTAAAAGAAGAGCTGGTGAACACAGTCAACATGAACCTGAAATAAAATATAAGATATGTTGCAGCGCCAAATTCAAATTGGGCAATATATTATTCAGAAAGCCACACAGACATGGGGAGAACATACAGAAAGTCCCACTCGGGAATATTAAATGGCCCTTCTTTCTCTGAGGAGACAGCACTCCTTGCTGAGCTACTGTGCTGCCCTGGGTTGTGCTACAATACTATGTAATTCTGAGCCACAGAATTAAACTGCCCTTATTCATCCCACATAGTCTGTGCTAAACATTTCCTCCACTTTGACAGTCTGGGTTTAGCGTAAGTGCTGGGTTTAGGTAAAGAATGGATGTTTGATTAATTCTGGAACTATTTGTCAGTGATAAGTGTCTGACTGACCACATGGTAACCATACATCAGCAGCCAAGCTGATCTGAATTATGCCCAGAATTTTATGCCAGAGTATTTGCTAATATTCACTCCTACTATTCCTGGATAAATGTCAGACATGGGAGCTGGTCATCACACAGAGCAGAGCAGATTGCCTCTATTTCTGTCTGTTTTCATTTCATTTCTGTCTCGTGGGCTGCTGAGGATGGGTGTTAGAAGAAACAGATATAAAATACTACACGTATGTCTTATTATACCATTAGAATGAAGGAGAGCAGCAAAGTGAATGATACAGTCTGGGTGTAAATAATTAGTGTACTCAGTTAAAGGGCCCAAATCCTATATACACTCATCATTAAAAGAACAGCTGCACCCAGAATGAGGGGTCAGATTGCAATGCTATTGGGAAAGAAGATAAAGGTTGCCAGGAACAATAAATGATGATCATTTAGACTGATGTGGCCAATATTTATTGACTCTCAGTGTCTCTCAGTATGGTGTTGGGCCGCCATGTTTCCTAAAGCAACATGCCAGATGTGTTGCCATGGAGTTGTAGAGGTTCCTGGAGATTTTGTGGGTGGAGTGGAGTGACATCAGGCCTTCTGGACATGTGATGTATGAATCATTTATCTTGGCACTGACCACGGTGCCTCCTCACACAGATTCATTGGTCGTCTTTACCAGGCAAAAGCGGGACTTGTCACTGAAGATGACCCACTGCCATTCTAAATCACTCCATGACCGTCTGGCATGATGCCATTGCAGTCTTTGGAGACGTTGACATGGTGTTAAGGTCAGTCGTCGGAACGATCTGCATTTATGTAGTCTTGCACTGTGCAGTCGTCTGCCAATGCTGCTGGCACTAACAGGATGACTCATGGATGGCGGAATTGCAATCATGGCTGTTGGATCAGTCAGGTACAGCGATAAGACATGTCCTTGCTTACGTCATATGTGCGGCTGACATCTCACAGAGTCAAACTTAACCAGCAAGTTAAATTTCTGTTGGTTGATTATTTCGGGGTGCAACTATTCGTGCATTAATTTTTTAGATCATGAGTATATGCAAATTATTATTGAGTCCCTCCTTATAACTTCAGCAAGACTAGGCAGGGCTAACTGCTGCAGGCTTTATAGGTGAATATATAATATGGGCATGGTTACAGTGATTTACACGCATTATGATACAGAGGTTGAAGTGTCGTTGACAGCTTACCAACTTGGTGTTTTGTGTTGCCGTGGTAACAGTGAAAGTACTGGAAATATGAAACATGCCGTTTGCCGTATTTAAGACTTTATGAGTTGTTGGAGGGCAGCATCCTCGCGGTGAACCTGGGAACTCACGTGTATGCTTGGAAAGTCTAAACACGCTATTAAAATAAGACTCTGTGGTTGGCGGAAGATACTGACCCCTCAGATAGGGGTCCATGTAGTGACGCTAGGGGGTATCCCAGCATGGTTAGCAGCATGTGATAATCCATTGGGTTTATAATTAATGAGTTAAAGTGAAGTGCTCTTGGTAATGTAGTTACTGAGGCTTTTATTTTCAGTTTACAGTTTGGTGTTGTTGTTGTTAACTTTTATACCCCTGTAACTTTATATCCAGTTCATCAATAGAAAATGAAGCCCCTTTCGAATGAATTGTTTTTGTGCCATCACAAACATCATCTACAGACACTAACCAAGCACTTCATTAGCTAGATCTCTTAATATCTACACTCATTGCTCATTATATGAGCTCTGCTTACCATATCTACACCCACACACGTCTTCTACATGATTTACGAAAAATGCTTTGGGCAACTGCCATTGGGTGGTTCTCCTAGAAAGCCCTAGGCTAAAGGGTCAGTGGATAAACATGCATGTGCAGAAGGACTTTCTACAGGAGCACTTCCCGAATGCCCTGCTGCCAGAGGAGCTGAGACAACATGTTAAGGCTTCAATCAGTCACAGCCAAGGCAAAGAAGGCAGAACTCATGCTTGGCAGCAAAGAAGCTTGAGTAGGAGGCAACATGCTAAGCTGCCCCTGAGCAACTAGTGGTAGAGTGAGTGGTGTGCTGCCAGTGCAGAAAGAGGGGACACTGCATTAGACAATGTCACATACCCAAGCTGGGAAGATCGTCTGCAACCCTAGAGTCCAGCACAGACGGGAAGCAGCTCACTGCCATCACTGACGCTGGATCATCGGTGTTGCTACTTTGTCCAAGCATGCTTCCTTGCACTGAGAGCAGCACATTTCCCAAGTGGAAAGCAACGACCATCCGACTCATATTCATCACTAGTTGCCAAACTGACATGAGAGGGAAGAGGTAGCTGCGAGTCATGATGTGAGTCAGTGGGATGCTGATCTTTGGATAAGGAGTCTGTGGGGCATCTGCCCCAAGTTTTCTATTGTATGACGGCCTTGCGGAGTGTGGTTATGCAAACTGGCACTCAGGAGGCACAGTGCACCTGGCTAAGGCACACTGTTGTAGTAACTGTTGTAGTTACCTTATGAAACGATAATATATGGGAATTTATTGGAAAATATAGTGCAATATATTAAATAATATAATGTCATATATGGGAAACAAGTGCATATATTTTGCATATATTTATATAGTGATAAATATATTACAATATATTACATAATACATAAGGAATTGTCGCTTTTCATATATTGTATGTATGGTAGTATAATATATATTTACTTATATATTGTAATATATTTCATTTTATATGTAATAGACATCATATGTATTTCTCCATATGTGTTTGCATATATGATAATATATATAGTTTTATATATGTGAGAATATATACATACTGTATATTGCCACATGTATGTATGAAAATATTCTGCAGATATGTATATATCACTATATAAATATATGCAAAATATATGCACTTGTTTCCCATATATGACATTATATTATTTAATATATTGCACTATATTTTCCAATACATTGCCATATATTATCGTTTCATAAGGGATTGCTACTGCTTAAAAAGTTGTTTGCTGTACTGTGTCCGCAGAGGGTGGGCTTTGAGTTTGTCCACCCTCCACATGTGTTGCATCCTCCCAGGTTACCCTGCCCAAGTGTTTCATGTTGGTGTCACGTAGATTACCTGCACGTGTTTATGCTTCCAAAATGCAAGAACGGATGGACAACTGGTGATAACCAGACCTAGAGGTCTTCCTCAGGCCACTGCAGGGCGCAGTTCATATCTTAATAATGTAATTACACATTATTTATTAATTATACCTAAATTCTCCTTTAACTACGACCATTCACATATGTAACACAGAAGCAACAAGCGCTAATGCACATAAACAGGGTCAAATATCTTCTTCTTATCATGATTATCATGAAATAATTGGACCTTAGAGACTGTGGTGCTTTGTGATCCATTGAGGTTGCTGATCTCCTCCAGGCTGTGGAGCTGATAGGCTAATTAAGCTCAGGGCTGAAGTGCTCCTGCCTGCGCTGAGCATCCCTCCCTCTCGCTGCTGCACGCGCTGCTTCACTCTCCCAACTGCAGCTGCAGGAGCTGCTCACTTTCTATCGCACGGCATCCAGACGCACGAAAGGGAAACAAAGCAGACAAAAGCAGGCAGAAAGCAGGAAAACAGCACAGGCTGGAATCCGAGGGAGTTTCTGCGCTGAGAATTTTCCTGCTTCAAGAGGAGCGCGAGCATGGAGCTGAGGACACCGCGTGCAGGTAAAAAACAGAAACATGTCTGAGCTGAACATTCCTCTGTGTCTGTATCTGTGCTGGGTATCAGCAGAATCCCTTCTAACTGTCAGCCTCTAATGTCTTGGTATCTGCTCTTCTAGCCTCAGATTCCACTGCGTGATTTTATCATCAGTTCTGGAGCTGTTTATCATCAGATCTGGAGACTCCTCTGTAAATGTGATCTGAGACTCAGGGTCCACTCTTTATGCATTCACAATACGCTGCTTTGGCTTTAATACCTGGGCTCTGGGCTTTTATCACCTGTAGCTGTTGATCACCTGCTGCTGTTTATCTGCAGAAAGCTGTATATCTGGGATTTTAGACTCTGGTCTTCAGTGGTCCAGTATTTGTGTGCATTCCTCCTCAGATCCCTCTGTGTTGGCATTGTTAATCATCAGGTTTCTCTAAAACTTACGCACACTTACTAGATCTTCTAGAACTGGGATTTTATCATTATAAAATATCATTATAGCTATCATTTGATACTCATAGTTCTCAATATCTGTCCTTTTGGCCTCAGATTTCACAGTATTTGTCAGAATTCCTCTATATCTGTAGTCGTGTTGTCAGTATTAGTCCTCATAGCCTCTACTGTGTGTTCTGTAGCTGTGTCCTCAGAGATATCGATCTTTAATTGAATTATTGAGTTTCTCAATATCTGCTTTTTTAGCCTCAGATAAGTGCCTGTGTTTACCATCATGCTTGTAGCTGGTCTTCAGCTGATTCCTGCGTAACTGTGATTTGAGACTCAGGGTCCACTCGAATGCATTCATAATCAGTGATCTCTATGCCTAGACATTAATACCTGGGTTCTGGGCTTTTATCACCTGTAGCTGTTGATCACCTGCAGCTATGGGCTTTTACTTGGATGCCTCTGTGTCTGTACTGCATGTCATCAGTATTCATCAGCTGCAGAGATGCCAACACCTTTAATTTGTTCCTCAAATTTCTCTATTTATTGTTGTCAAATTTTACTCAGGGCCGATATGGACTTTT
>JAMWET010000450.1:7500-27243 GCA_024036415.1 Prochilodus magdalenae
CTCTAAATGTAGGTACTGTGGTATAGACTGAGTCTGTTCTACAGTTTCTCATTAGGTGGAGTGTATATCTCTATGCATTAAATGTAGGTACTGTGGTATAGACTGAGTCTGTCCTACAGTTTCTCATTAGGTGGAGTGTATAACTCTATGCATTAAATGTAGGTACTGTGGTATAGACTGAGTCTGTCCTACAGTTTCTCATTAGTTGGAGTGTATAACTCTAAGCTCTAAATGTAGGTACTGTGGTATAGACTGAGTCTGTTCTACAGTTTCTCATTAGGTGGAGTGTATAACTCTAAGCTCTAAATGTAGGTACTGTGGTATAGACTGAGTCTGTTCTACAGTTTCTCATTAGGTGGAGTGTATAACTCTAAGCTCTAAATGTAGGTACTGTGGTATAGACTGAGTCTGTTCTACAGTTTCTCATTAGGTGGAGTGTATAACTCTAAGCTCTAAATGTAGGTACTGTGGTATAGACTGAGTCTGTTCTACAGTTCCTCATTAGGTGGAGTGTATAACTCTAAGCTCTAAATGTAGGTACTGTGGTATAGACTGAGTCTGTTCTACACTTTCTCATTAGGTGGAGTGTATAACTCTAAGCTCTAAATGTAGGTACTGTGGTATAGACTGAGTCTGTTCTACAGTTTCTCATTAGGTGGAGTGTATAACTCTAAGCTCTAAATGTAGGTACTGTGGTATAGACTGAGTATGTTCTACAGTTTCTCATTAGGTCGAGTGTATAACTCTAAGCTCTAAATGTAGGTACTGTGGTATAGACTGAGTCTGTTCTACAGTTTCTCATTAGGTGGAGTGTATAACTCTAAGCTCTAAATGTAGGTACTGTGGTATAGACTGAGTCTGTTCTACAGTTTCTCATTAGGTCAAGTGTATAACTCTAAGCTCTAAATGTAGGTACTGTGGTATAGACTGAGTCTGTTCTACACTTTCTCATTAGGTGGAGTGTATAACTCTAAGCTCTAAATGTAGGTACTGTGGTATAGACTGAGTCTGTTCTACAGTTTCTCGTTAGGTGGAGTGTATAACTCTAAGCTCTAAATGTAGGTACTGTGGTATAGACTGAGTCTGATCTACAGTTTCTCATTAGGTGGAGTGTATAACTCTAAGCTCTAAATGTAGGTACTGTGGTATAGACTGAGTCTGATCTACAGTTTCTCATTAGGTGGAGTGTATAACTCTAAGCTCTAAATGTAGGTACTGTGGTATAGACTGAGTCTGATCTACAGTTTCTCGTTAGGTGGAGTGTATAACTCTAAGCTCTAAATGTAGGTACTGTGGTATAGACTGAGTCTATTCTACAGTTTCTAATTAGGTGGAGTGTATAACTCTAAGCTCTAAATGTAGGTACTGTGGTATAGACTGAGTCCGTTCTACAGTGTCTCATTAGGTGGAGTGTATAACTCTAAGATCTAAATGTAGGTACTGTGGTATAGACTGGGTCTGTTCTACAGTGTCTCATTAGGTGGAGTGTATAACTCTAAGCTCTAAATGTAGGTACTGTGGTATAGACTGAGTCCGTTCTACAGTGTCTCATTAGGTGGAGTGTATAACTCTAAGCTCTAAATGTAGGTACTGTGGTATAGACTGAGTCCGTTCTACAGTGTCTCATTAGGTGGAGTGTATAACTCTAAGATCTAAATGTAGGCACTGTGGTATAGACTGAGTCTGTTCTACAGTTTCTCATTAGGTGGAGTGTATAACTCTAAGCTCTAAATGTAGGTACTGTGGTATAGACCGAGTCTGATCTACAGTTTCTCGTTAGGTGGAGTGTATAACTCTAATCTCTAAATGTAGGTACTGTGGTATAGACTGAGTCTGATCTACAGTTTCTCGTTAGGTGGAGTGTATAGACTCCTTGATGACTCACGGTCAGACTGAGGCAGCGGCTGCACTGAGTGCTGCGGAACTCTCCGAAAGTTTGTTTGACTGCGCTGGTGGTGTAGAAGCCTTCGGCCAGGAGCAGGATTCCGTACAGGAAGAAGAAGGATGCCAGGCCGTAGATCACATACTGGAAATATTTAATACTGAAACCGCACAAACAGACGTCATCACAACCCACACCCAAATCTGTGGTAATAAATCTCACCGTACAGATATATAAACCAAATCATTCCGTAATAAAACCTGAAGAGCGACGTACTTTCTATAATGTTCACTATTCATCGTATACACAGTGATTAGCTCTTCACGTTCTCTCAGTACAACCAGCTGTATGTTTGTGTTAGCTATCTTTAGCTAAAACGGGCTAACAGATAGCTGACAGGCTAAACCGGCTACATGATAGCAGCCAAGTGCTAATGTACTGTAAATACACATAGAGGCGCTAATGGAAAGTAGCATTGTTGGTTCAGCGGCAAAAACTAATACAGTAATAATTATATCAGCAATAGCTGTAGACTTCCAAAGGGGGGGTTGGTTAATTGATTGATTGATTGATTGATTGATTGATTGATTGGAGAGTATGTGTAACATGTCTGGATCAAAGAACCACTCACAAGTCTGCCAACACCATGTAGTCTTGCAGCGTCCGGGCGAAGTGGGTCTGGACCAGTGTGTCAGTGTGAGTGAGCGCCTGGTGCCCGCCGGCGCAGAACAGCGCCACGCCCGCATAACACAGCAGCGTTGCAGCCAGGCTGGCATAGGGCACGGCGCCAAGGCAACGCACACAGCAGTCATAGCAACCTGCGGGCGAGTAACAGATGAACACCCACACCGCACACACCGCACACACTATACACACACACATCTGAAACACCAGCGTCACACTTCTGGCTACGCACCAACTACACGCTCGCTAGCTACATGTTACGGCACATATGAAAACATGGAGGAGTATATTAGCGACATGCTACGCTATACATACAGGCTTTAACTGCATCATATGCTTGTAACCAGTAATCTCACCACACAGACCAGTAATGCTACGCTAATTAAGCTTGTTAGCCAAGATAAGCTAATGCGCTAATGCTACTCGGTTTAGGACTCGTTACAAAGCTCACTCTCACACTCACTAGCATACTCACACTCACACACGCTCATCAACAACCGAACAAGGTTTTGTAGTTAGTGTAGCATTAATTTTAAAAGGATCTGTTAGTAAACGAGAGCAAAGCGTCTGAACAGCAGGAGCCAATCACAGCCTAACACAGCTCAGAACAGCCAATCAGGGACAAACACTTTCATCATCAGATCATCAGCGCCAAAGGTAAAGCAGTCTAAGCCCGAACTCCTGGTGTAAACAAGCGTCCAACAGCAAGCTCAGCGGCAGCATCCAGAAAGACTCCAGATCCCAGAATGCCGAGTGAGAGGCCGTGAGTGGATCAGTGCATGAGCGCTGCCGATGCTGCTGGTGTTGGTGTTAAGATAGCAGAGGCTGATGCTGCACCTAGAGCTTTACACAACCACGGCTGCTTCACCGGAAACATCTGTGGCAATGTCGAGGGGTCCAAGGACCGGAGAAAATCAGCTCAGCTGGGGATCTAGAGTAACGGAGACCCGCTCTCTAAAAGAGACTCTTGGGGTGTCAAGTGCTGAAGATCTGAGAATCTTGTAGATGCAAAGAGAACCTTACAGAGGAGAAAGACCTTTGGTTTAAATACGCTCTAGAAAAGAATCAAATCTAGAACAGAGCAGGTTTCAAAGCGAAGGAGATCCGGGCTTCAGGAGCGTTGTCCTCCTTAAAAACCTGAACGCTGCCAAGAGCCTTAAGGTGCTGTTCAAAAAAACACACTCTTCACTTCTGAAATCTCGCCCACTCACTCATCACTCAGCTCTACACCTCCCTCCCGTTCTCCCTCCCTCCCTTTCTCCCTCCCTCCTCCCTGGGCTCTGTGTGTCTCTTTCTTGTGGTCAGTAAAAAGCCTCAGTGTTTGATCAACAATGTCTTTTGTTTTAGCAGCACATACAAAGAAAGCCAGTGTGGCTCAAACAAAACCCCCAAGAACAGCACTACACCCACCCCCGACCCAGCACCCCCGACCTCCACGTACATATGGGTACGTCACCGCCTCGCCACAGCTCACACTGGCACCAGCAGGTCAGGCGGGGTGGGGGTCAGAACGGGGTTAAGGTCACAGCAGGACTGACCACAATGGGGAGTCTAATGAGGTCACTGGTTCCATTTCCAGTCATCCAACATATCTACCACACTGATACAGTGTACTTACATAAGGACGTAGAACGTCAAAGAGAATAAAGAATGTTCTGGAGTTCAGAAACTAGTTGAAGGCTACAGAGAACACTGGAGTCCTAACAACCACCTGGAAGACCCGGTAGATCTACCAACACAGTCCTCATCAGGTATACAGATTCCAGATCTCTGAGAGAGAGGAGAGAGAGAGGCTTCAGATCTGAGAACCTCCACAGGTGCTCCTACCATCCTTCCACAATGAGAAGAGTCCTCAACACCATGGAGGTCTGAAAGGAGGTGTAGCTGTTCAAGAAGCTCCTTACTGAGAAAAGGAAACACACATCCAACAGAGAGGCTGGTGGTGTTAGACCAATGGACTGACCACCCCAGAGTCCAGAACCTCAACACCACTGAGTGTGTTTGGATTTATCTGGATGGAGAGGAGAAGCAGAAAATGCTTAACCAGCTTCTAAGAGATGGAGGTGTGACTCTGAGAAGCTGAGAGGTAGTCTCCTGAGGAGCTGAGAGGGAGTCTCCTGAGGAGCTGAGAGGGAGTCTCTTATGGAGTTGGAGTGACGATGTAGACTGTTCTATATCTGTTCTATAATGTTCTATAGTACATTATGACTATTAAAAAGAGTGTTCTATAAGTAGAATATGACTATGGAAAAAAGTGTTCTATAGCATATAATGACTATTAAAAAGAGTGTTCTACAGTAGAATAGAACTATTAAAAAGAGTGTTCTATAGTACAATATGACTATTAGAAAGTGTTCTATAGTAGATTATTACTATGGAAAACAGTGTTCTGTAGCAAAATATGACTAGAAAGAGTGTTGCATTGTAGAATATGACTATTAAAAAGAGTGTTCTATATCAGAATATGATGGGAAAAGAGTCTTCTATAGCAGAATACGACTATGGAAAAGAGTGTCCTATAATAGAATATGACTATTAAAAACAATGTTCTATAGCCGAATCTGACAATTAAAAAGAGTGTTCTATAGTAGAAAATGACTGGTAGAAAGAGTTCTCTATATTGAAGAATGTTCTACAGTAGAAGACGTCTATTCAGCAGAATGTTCTACAGTAGAAGAGGTCTATTTAGCAGAATGTTCTAGAGTAGACGTTGTCTATTCAGCAGAATGTTCTACAATAGAAGAGGTCTATTGAGCAGAATGTTCTACAGTAGAAGACGTCTATTCAACAGAATGTTCTACAGTAGAAGACATCTATTGAGCAGAATGTTCTACAATAGATGTCTATTGAACAGAATGTTCTTCATTAGGAGACGTTTATTCAGCAGAATGTTCTACAGTAAAAGACATCTATTGAGCAGAATGTTCTACAGTAGAAGACGTCTATTGAGCAGAATGTTCTACAGTAGAAGACGTCTATTGAGCAGAATGTTCTACAGTAGAAGACGTCTATTCAGCAGAATGTCCTACAGTAGAAGACATCTATTGAACAGAATGTTCTGCAGTAGAAGACGTCTATTGAGCAGAATGTTCTACAGTTGAAGACGTCTATTGAGCAGAATGTTCTACAGTAGAAGACGTCTATTGAGCAGAATGTTCTACAGTAGAAGACGTCTATTCAGCAGAATGTTCTAGAGTAGACGTTGTCTATTCAGCAGAATGTTCTACAGTAGAAGAGGTCTATTGAGCAGAATGTTCTACAGTTGAAGACGTCTATTCAGCAGAATGTTCTACAGTAGAAGACGTCTATTGAACAGAATGTTGTACAGTAGAAGACATCTATTGAGCAGAATGTTCTTTATTAGGAGACGTCTATTCAGCAGAATGTTCTACAGTAGAAGACGTCTATTCAGCAGAATGTTGTACAGTAGATAACCTCTACTGAGCAGAATGTTCTACAGTAGAAGACGTCTATTAAACAGAATGTTCTACAGTAGAAGATGTCTATTGAACAGAATGTTCTAAAGTAGAAGACATCTATTCACAGAATGTTCTATAGTTGAAGACGTCTATTGAGCAGAATGTTCTACACTAGAAGACATCTATTCAGCAGAATGTTCTACACTAGAAGAGGTCTATTGAGCAGAATGTTCTACAGTAGAAGACGTCTATTCAGCAGAATGTTCTACAGTAGAAGACATCTATTGAGCAGAATGTTCTACAGTAGAAGATGTCTATTGAACAGAATGTTCTTCATTAGGAGACGTTTATTCAGCAGAATGTTCTACAGTAAAAGACATCTATTGAGCAGAATGTTCTACAGTAGAAGACGTCTATTCAGCAGAATGTCCTACAGTAGAAGACATCTATTGAAAAGAATGTTCTACAGTAGAAGACGTCTATTGAGCAGAATGTTCTACAGTTGAAGACGTCTATTCAGCAGAATGTTCTACAGTAGAAGACGTCTATTGAGCAGAATGTTGTACAGTAGATAACCTCTACTGAGCAGAATGTTCTACAGTAGAAGACGTCTATGAAACAGAATGTTCTACAGTAGAAGACATCTATTGAACAGAATGTTCTACAGTAGAAGACGTCTATTGAACAGAATGTTCTAAAGTAGAAGACATCTATTCACAGAATGTTCTATAGTTGAAGACGTCTATTCAGCAGAATGTCCTACAGTAGAAGACATCTATTGAACAGAATGTTCTACAGTAGAAGACGTCTATTGAACAGAATGTTCTTCATTAGGAGACGTTTATTCAGCAGAATGTTCTACAGTAGAAGACGTCTATTGAGCAGAATGTTCTACACTAGAAGACGTCTATTCAGCAGAATGTTCTACACTAGAAGACGTCTATTCAGCAGAATGTCCTACAGTAGAAGACATCTATTGAACAGAATGTTCTACAGTAGAAGACGTCTATTGAACAGAATGTTCTACAGTAGAAGAGGTCTATTCAGCAGAATGTTCTACAGTAGAAGACATCTATTCAGCAGAATGTTCTACAGAAGAGGTCTATTGAGCAGAATGTTCTACAGTAGAAGACGTCTATTTAGCAGAATGTCCTACAGTAGAAGACATCTATTGAACAGAATGTTCTACAGTAGAAGATGTCTATTGAACAGAATGTTCTACAGTAGAAGACGTCTATTGAACAGAATGTTCTACAGTAGAAGACGTCTATTCAGCAGAATGTTCTACAGTAGAAGACGTCTATTCAGCAGAATGTTCTACAGTAGAAGAGGTCTATTGAGCAGAATGTTCTACAGTAGAAGACATCTATTCAGCAGAATGTCCTACAGTAGAAGACATCTATTGAACAGAATGTTCTACAGTAGAAGACGTCTATTCAGCAGAATGTTCCACAGTAGAAGACATCTATTGAACAGAATGTTCTACAGTAGAAGACATCTATTCACAGAATGTTCTACAGTAGAAGACGTCTATTCAGCAGAATGTTCTACAGTAGAAGATGTCTATTCAGCAGAATGTTCTACAGTAGAAGACGTCTATTCAGCAGAATGTCCTACAGTAGAAGACGTCTATTCAGCAGAATGTTCTACAGTAGAAGACGTCTATTGAGCAGAATGTTCTACAGTTGAAGACGTCTATTCAGCAGAATGTTCTACAGTAGAAGACGTCTATTGAGCAGAATGTTGTACAGTAGATAACCTCTACTGAGCAGAATGTTCTACAGTAGAAGACGTCTATGAAACAGAATGTTCTACAGTAGAAGACATCTATTGAACAGAATGTTCTACAGTAGAAGACGTCTATTGAACAGAATGTTCTAAAGTAGAAGACATCTATTCACAGAATGTTCTATAGTTGAAGACGTCTATTCAGCAGAATGTCCTACAGTAGAAGACATCTATTGAACAGAATGTTCTACAGTAGAAGACGTCTATTGAACAGAATGTTCTTCATTAGGAGACGTTTATTCAGCAGAATGTTCTACAGTAGAAGACGTCTATTGAGCAGAATGTTCTACACTAGAAGACATCTATTCAGCAGAATGTTCTACACTAGAAGACGTCTATTCAGCAGAATGTCCTACAGTAGAAGACATCTATTGAACAGAATGTTCTACAGTAGAAGACGTCTATTGAACAGAATGTTCTACAGTAGAAGAGGTCTATTCAGCAGAATGTTCTACAGTAGAAGACATCTATTCAGCAGAATGTTCTACAGAAGAGGTCTATTGAGCAGAATGTTCTACAGTAGAAGACGTCTATTAAGCAGAATGTCCTACAGTAGAAGACATCTATTGAACAGAATGTTCTACAGTAGAAGATGTCTATTGAACAGAATGTTCTACAGTAGAAGACGTCTATTGAACAGAATGTTCTACAGTAGAAGACGTCTATTCAGCAGAATGTTCTACAGTAGAAGACGTCTATTCAGCAGAATGTTCTACAGTAGAAGACGTCTATTGAGCAGAATGTTCTACAGTAGAAGACGTCTATTGAGCAGAATGTTCTACAGTAGAAGACGTCTATTGAACAGAATGTTCTACAGTAGAAGACGTCTATTCAGCAGAATGTTCTACAGTAGAAGACATCTATTGAACAGAATGTTCTACAGTAGAAGACATCTATTCACAGAATGTTCTACAGTAGAAGACGTCTATTCAGCAGAATGTTCTACAGTAGAAGATGTCTATTCAGCAGAATGTTCTACAGTAGAAGACGTCTATTCAGCAGAATGTTCTACAGTAGAAGACATCTATTCAGCAGAATGTTCTACAGTAGAAGACATCTATTGAACAGAATGTTCTACAGTAGAAGACGTCTATTGAACAGAATGTTCTACAGTAGAAGACATCTATTCAGCAGAATGTTCTACAGTAGAAGACATCTATTCACAGAATGTTCTAAAGTAGAAGACGTCTATTCAGCAGAATGTTCTACAGTAGAAGACGTCTATTCAGCAGAATGTCCTACAGTAGAAGACATCTATTCAGCAGAATGTTCTACAGTAGAAGACATCTATTGAACAGAATGTTCTACAGTAGAAGACGTCTATTGAACAGAATGTTCTACAGTAGAAGACATCTATTCACAGAATGTTCTAAAGTAGAAGACGTCTATTCAGCAGAATGTTCTACAGTAGAAGACGTCTATTCAGCAGAATGTTCTATAGTTGAATGTTCTAGTAAATGTCTGTTGAGCAGAATGTTCCACAGTTAAAGACATCTATTGAGCAGAATGTTCTACAGTTAAAGACATCTATTCAACAGAATGTTCTACAGTAGACGACGTCTATTCAGCAGAATGTTCTATAGTTGAAGACGTCTATTGAACAGAATGTTCTAGAAAATGTCTGTTGAGCAGAATGTTCTACAGTTAAAGACATCTATTGAGCAGAATGTTCTACAGTAGAAGACATCTATTCAACAGAATGTTCTACAGTATAAGACATCTATTGAGCAGCAAGAGAATGTATATCTACATAGAAGAACATAAATCTATTCAGTGCAGAATGTGCTACTAATAAAGTGTACGAGTCGACGTGCTAGTTTGTAAACTAGACTGATGTTCTACAAAGTTAGGATACGTTACTATTCAGCAGAATGTTCCTATCAGTAGAGAGACGTCTTTCATCAGAGAATCTTCTACAGTAGAGGACTGTCTATTGAGCAAGAGAATGTTGGCTTACAGTAGAAGACGTCGTCTATTGCAGAGCAGAATGTTCTACGAGCCGTTGAAAACAGTAGACTAAGATGGGTCTATTGAGCAGTAAATGTATTCTACAGTAGATAGTGACGCGAGGTCTAGTTCGAGCAGAATGTTCTACAGTAGAAGACGTCTATTGAGCAGAATGTTCTACAGTAGAAGACGTCTATTGAGCAGAATGTTCTACAGTAGAAGACTTCTATTCAGCAGAATGTTCTACAGTAGGAGACGTACATTGAACAGAATGTTCATAATTTATATCTGAAGATTCTACAGAACAGAATGTTCGGTATGAGGAGTATTGTACAGACTGGAACCTGCTGATCTCAAAGCTCAGGCTGTGGATCATCTGACCTTTTTCAAAGTACAGAAATGATTCCCACTCAATCATTAAACCGCTCACATTCCCGCACCCTTACCTAGACTGTACGGATATATGCTAATCCATGCAAATGATATGTAAATAAAGCATGAGCAGCTGCTACTAGAAATCCGGAACGAGAGAGAGAGAGAGCGCAAGAGAGCGAGAAGACTCGAGAGAGCGGAAGAGAGGGTGATTGACGAGGTCATTTTGGATGAAGACCCCGCACCACCGACTCCTCTTTAGTTAGTAATAGGTTCAAGAGCCTGCAAGGAGAGAGAGGGAGAGAGAATCAAAGACCTGACGTGACCCTGAGCAGGAGCTTCTGAGGTGAAGAACACCCACACACACCCACACACTCTCCAGCAGGTGTGAGGAGCAGCAGGGGCACTCATTACAGCACCTGAACCAATTAAGAACCTGATAGCACTAATGCCATATAATCACCGCACCTCATGGCACCTTACATGTACACATCTACCCAACAACCTTACCAAACACGTTCACGTCTACCTAAACACCCCTACCAAACAAATACAATTCTACCCAACACCTCTACCAAATACATGCATGTCTAAAACACCCTAACAAACTTAAACAAATCCACCAAACACACCAACCAAACACATACACGTCTACCTAACAATCCTACCAAGCATATACATGTCTACACAACACCCCTACCAAACACAAACACATCGACCCACCTCTCCTACCAAACAAATATGTCTACCCACCACCTCTACCAAACACAAACACATCCACCAAACCACCCCTACCAAACATATACATTTCCACACAACACCCCTACTAAACACATACACATCTACTCAGCACCCCAACAAAAAACACATACATCTACCCAACACCCCTACCACACATATATGTTTACCCAACACCCCTACCAAACGTGCACATCTACTACTAAAGCTAAGGGTTCTTTATAGAACTATGAACACCTAAAGAGCCTGTTTCCATGTATAAATGGTTCTTTGCTGTATAAGGTTCTGTTGTTATACTGTTCTTTAAAACAGTAACGTTCCACCAGAAGGATAGAACCTTCTTTAGTTCCAGTAAAGGGTTAATGGAACAGGACTATCCTCCCCCACCTGAAATTAGGAAATCTACACACGACATAAAGACCAGCACGTACAACAAACCCAGATATATAGCACGTTCTCCATCAGCCTGAAGAACCTCCTCTTTTAGGAGAACCAGAACCACTGTAACGACCACACTGGCAGGTCTTTTCCATGTGCTCACTCGATAACTAGAGTTACAGACCGCACACCTCTACCTACAGCTAGCAGCTTCCTAACTGGCCTGTATAACCTTAACACAGTAACAATCAGTACAGCCAGAGGAGAACACTCTGGAGAACCCCTGCATCCTCTTAGTACCCATCCTGAGCACCAAAACCATAAAACCAGTCCTTCCAGTACTGGACTGGTGACCAATAGAACCAGCACAGTTAGAGTTATACGCACAGTCGATGTTAGAGTTATACAGGGTAATTCTCAGAGTCGATTAGTATCGGCAGAGTATACACAGGGTAACTCAACATAATACACGGCACCATGCCCGTACTGATAACGCCCGCGTCTGCCACACACCAGGTCAAACTATGTTAGGTTAGAACAACTGACGGACTTACCCATGTGTGTGTGCGTGTGTGTGCGTGTGTGTGTAGCAGGGTGGTGGTCCGAGGGGTTTCTGCTCGGCTGCCTCTGATGTGGTGATAAAGTAACTCTCACACTTCTCTTTTAACGTTCTCACTCGTGCTTTTGTTTCCCAGACAATAAACAGACCCCCCCCCCCACACACACACACACACATACACAAACAATAACACACACACACACACACTCACACACACACTCTGCAGTGAGGCAGATCTTAAAGACACAGTGTCTCTCATTGCGTCAGAACTGCTTCTGTTAGATACACTAATCAGCAGGAACCCACTGAGACGTGGTGTGTGGGTGTGACATGGTGTGACACACTAATGATTCCAGTTCCACACTCGACCGCACATGTGGGACGGGTCTTCTCTCTGTCCCTGACTGACCCAACAGCCACCATTACAGACCTCCAGCGAGCAGTGGTGTCCTCCATGGGTCATCCCGTAAGTGCAGCACCATCGGCAGACGGCTGCACCACGCAGGACTACATGCACACAGACCGTTACCACGACTGTCCTTAACACCACCGGATCGTCACCTGCCTGTCACCCAAGCATCTGTGCACCCTAGGTGGTCGTACCAGACTGTGTCATGGAGTGACTCTAGAGAAAATCTGGCAGCGGGTCATCTTTTCACTGGACGAAGTCCCGCTCTTTTAGTCTTGGTTGGAGACGCACCCGGAAATCGAACCGTGTGTGGAGGCACCCTACATAACTTAAGGCCTACAACCCTGATACGCTACTTTCCTTTATAGCCTATAACACCCCTAACACCCACTTCCCTGTTTAAATATTTTTTTAACCCGCCTCCTTTATAGACCTACAAAACTGTTTTAAAACCCAGTTTTGTTCCTTTATTACCCACTTATAGTGATTACACCCATAAACCACTCTGAGCTTCCTTTATACCCCGACACCCTAAGCCCCTACCCAGCTTCCTTTATACCCCTACACCCTTTATAACCCGTAAACTTCCTTTATTACCCTTACACCCCTAAATCCCAGGCTTCCTACCCTTTAAACTATTCCTTTATACCCTACACCCTAAACCTGGTCCCAGCTACACCCTAAAGCTGCTTCTTGTATACCCTACCCTAAAACCCGCTTCCTTTATACCTTACACCCTAAACCCAGGGCTTTCCGTTTGTTATACCCTACTCTGCCCTTTATACCCTAAACCCTAAAACCCTCTCTTCCTTTATACCCTACACCCTAACTATGCTGCCCCTTATGCTACACCCTAAACCCAGCTTTCATTATTACCCTACACCCTAAAACCCTGCTTTAACCCTATACCCTAAACCCTGCTTCCGTATATACGACAACCCGTAAACTCTGCTTCCTTTATACCCACACACCTAAAACCCAGCTTCCGTTATACCCTACACCCTAAACCCAGCTGCCGGTTTATCCCCTGAGACCCTTAAACACTGCTTCCCTTTTCGTAAACCCTACTTCCACTTCCCTAAAACCCTGCTTCCGTTATACCCTACACCCTAAACCCAGCTTCCGTTATACCCTACACCCTAAACCAGTTCTTCCGTTTATACCGTACAACCTGAACGTTATACCCCCCCCTAAACTCAGCTTCCGTTTATACCCTACACCCGTAAAAACTCTGCTTCCTCTTTATAACCCTACACCCTATAACCCAGCCTTCCTTTTATACCCTACACCCTAAACCCCAGCTTCCTCTTATCTATACCACTACACCCTAAACTCTGCTCCTTTATACCCTACACCCTAAATAGCCCTTTTACCCTACACCCTAAACCCAGCTTCCTTTATACCCTACCACCCTAAACTACTACCCTCTAACCCTACACCCTAAACCCAGCTTCCTTTTTATATACCCTGCTTCCTACAGCCTAAACTCTACTTCCTTTATACCCTACACCCTAAACCCTGCTTCCTTTATACCCTACACCCTAAACCCAGCTTCCTTTATACCCTACACCCTAAACTCTACTTCCTTTATACCCTACACCCTAAACCCTGCTTCCTTTATACCCTAAACCTAAACTGTGACATACCCTACACCCTAAAAAACCCTGCTTCCTTTATACCCTACACCCTAAACCCTGGCTTCCTTTATACCCTACACCGTTAACCCTACTTCCCATACCCTACACACCCTACTATCTGGCTTCCTTTATACCCTACTGTACCCTAAACCCTACTTCCTTTATACCTACACCCTAAACCCTGCTTCCTTTATACCCTACACCCTAACACCTGCTCCCTTTATACCCTACACCCTAAACTCTGCTTCCTTTATACCCTACACCCTAAACCCAGCTTCCTTTATACCCTACACCCTAAACTCTGCTTCCTTTATACCCTACACCCTAAACCCTGCTTCCTTTATACCCTACACCCTAAACCCTGCTTCCTTTATACCCTACACCCTAAACCCTGCTTCCTTTATACCCTACACCCTAAACCCTGCTTCCTTTATACCCTACACCCTAAACCCAGCTTCCTTTATACCCTACACCCTAAACTCTGCTTCCTTTATACCCTACACCCTAAACCCAGCTTCCTTTATACCCTACACCCTAAACTCTGCTTCCTTTATACCCTACACCCTAAACCCAGCTTTCTTTATACCCTACACCCTAAACCCTGCTTCCTTTATACCCTACACCCTAATCTCTGCTTCCTTTATACCCTACACCCTAATCTCTGCTTCCTTTATACCCTACACCCTAAACCCTGCTTCCTTTATACCCTACACCCTAAACCCTGCTTCCTTTATACCCTACACCCTAAACCCTGCTTCCTTTATACTCTACACCCTAAACCCAGCTTCCGTTATACCCTACACCCTAAACTCTGCTTCCTTTATACCCTACACCCTAAACCCAGCTTCCTTTATACCCTACACCCTAAACCCTGCTTCCTTTATACCCTACACCCTAAACCCAGCTTTCTTTATACCCTACACCGTAAACTCTGCTTCCTTTATACCCTACACCCTAAACCCTACTTCCTTTATACCCTACACCCTAAACTCTACTTCCTTTATACCCTACACCCTAAACTCTGCTTCCTTTATACCCTACACCCTAAACCCTGCTTCCTTTATACCCTACACCCTAAACCCTGCTTCCTTTATACCCTACACCCTAAACCCTGCTTCCTTTATACCCTACACCCTAAACCCAGCTTCCTTTATACCCTACACCCTAAACCCTGCTTCCTTTATACCCTACACCCTAAACCCAGCTTCCTTTATACCCTACACCCTAAACCCTGCTTCCTTTATACCCTACACCCTAAACCCAGCTTCCTTTATACCCTACACCCTAAACTCTGCTTCCTTTATACCCTACACCCTAAACCCTGCTTCCTTTATACCCTACACCCTAAACCCTGCTTCCTTTATACCCTACACCCTAAACCCAGCTTCCTTTATACCCTACACCCTAAACCCAGCTTCCTTTATACCCTACACCCTAAACCCAGCTTCCTTTATACCCTACACCCTAAACCCTGCTTCCTTTATACCCTACACCCTAAACCCTGCTTTCTTTATACCGTAAACCCTGCTTCCGTTATACCCTACACCCTAAACCCAGCTTCCTTTATACCCTACACCCTAAACCCAGCTTCCTTTATACCCTACACCCTAAACCCAGCTTCCTTTATACCCTACACCCTAAACCCAGCTTCCTTTATACCCTACACCCTAAACCCAGCTTCCTTTATACCCTACACCCTTAACCCTTCTTCCGTTATACCCTACACCCTAAACCCAGCTTCCGTTATACCCTACACCCTAAACTCTGCTTCCTTTATACCCTACACCCTAAACCCAGCTTCCTTTATACCCTACACCCTAAACCCAGCTTCCTTTATACCCTACACCCTAAACTCTCCTTCCTTTATACCCTACACCCTAAACCCAGCTTCCTTTATACCCTACACCCTAAACCCAGGCTTCCTTTATACCTACCACATCTCGCTTTCCTTAAACACCTACTGCTTCCTTTATACCCTACACCCTAAACTCTATTCCTTTATACTCTACACCCTAAACTCTGCTTTCTTTATATACTACACCCCAAACCCTGCTTCCTTTATACCCTACACCCGAAACATGCTTCCTTTATACCCTACACCCTAAACCCAGCTTCCTTTATACCCTACACCCTAAACCCTGCTTCCTTTATACCCTACACCCTTAACCCTGCTTCCTTTATACCCTACACCCTAAACTCTACTTCCTTTATACCCTACACCCTAAACTCTACTTCCTTTATACCCTACACCCTAAACCCTGCTTCCTTTATACCCTACACCCTAAACCCTGCTTCCTTTTATTATATTTATACTTCCCTTCTATACCCTAGCACCCTAAACTTATGCTTCCTTTATACCCTACACCCTAACCCAGCTACTCTTTATATCCCTACACCCTAAACTCTGCTTCCTTTATATACACCTAATCCCTTCCATTTAACCCTACAACCTAAATCCACTACTTCCTTTATACCCTACACCCTCAAACTCTGCGTTCCTTTATACCCTACACCCTAAACCCCAACTTCCGTTATACCCCTACACCCTAATAACTATTCTACACACCCTATACTCTGCTATCCTAGCACTCTATACTTTATACCCTACACCCTAATCCCTGCTTCCTTTATACCCTACCCATCCTAAACACCCTATACCCTTACACCCTAAACCAGCTTCCTTTTTATACCTAAACTACCCCTAACACCCAGCTTCCTTTAGACCCTACACCCTTAACCCTGCTTCCTTTATACCCTACACCCTAAACCCAGCTTCCTTTATACCCTACACCCAAACCAGGCTTCCTGTTATACCCTCTAAACACTGCTTCCTTTATACCCTACACCCTAAACCCAGCTTCCTTTATACCCTACACCCTAAAACCCTAGCTTCCTTTATACCCGACACCCTTAAACCCAGCTTCCTTTATACCCTACACCGTAAACTCTGCTTCCGTTTCATATACACCCTCAAAACCTGCGTCCCCTACACCCTCAGCTTCCTTTATACCCTACACCCTAAACTCTGCTTCCTTTACTACCCTACACCCTAAACCCCACTACCATTATACCCTACACCCTAAACCCTGCTTCCTTTATACCCTACACCCAAAACAGCTTCCTTTATAACCCTTTAAAAACTCTACTTTACTTATACCCTACACCTAAAACCCAGCTTCCGTTATACCCTACACCCTAAAACTCTGCTTCCTTTATACCCTACACCCTAAACACCAGCTTCCTTTATACCCTACACCCTAAACTGCTGCCCTGCACCCTTCCTTTATACCCTACACCCTAAACCCAGCTTTCTTTATACACTACACCCTAAAACTCCAGCTTCTCCGTACCCTACACCCTAAAACCCAGCTTCCTTTATACCCTACACCCTAAACCCAGCTTCCTTTATACCCTACACCCTAAACTCTGCTTCCTTTATACCCTACACCCTAAACCCAGCTTCCTTTATACCCTACACCCTAAACCCAGCTTCCTTTATACCCTACACCCTAAACTCTGCTTTCTTTATACCCTACACCCTAAACCCAGCTTCCTTTATACCCTACACCCTAAACCCTGCTTCCTTTATACCCTACACCCTAAAACCCTGCCCTAAACCCTACACCTACTAAACTCAGCTTTCCTTTATACCCAACACCCTAAACTCTGCTTCCTTTATACCCTACACCCTAATCTCTGCTTCCTTTATACCCTACACCCTAATCCCTACTTCCTTTATACCCTACACCCTAAACTCTATTCCTTTATACTCTACACCCTAATCCCTTCCTTTATACCCTACACCCTAATCCCTACTTCCTTTATACCCTACCCTCTAAACTCTACATCCTTTATACCCTACACCATAATCCCTACTTCCTTTATACCTACACTCTAAACTCTACTTCCTTTATACCCTACTCCCTAATCCCTACTTCCTTTATACCTACACCCTAAACTCTATTCCTTTATACCCTACACCCTAATCCCTACATCATTTATACCCTACAAACTAAATCCTACTTTCTTTATATACTACACCCCAAACCCTGCTTCCTTTATACCCTACACCCTAAACCCAGCTTTCTTTATACCCTACACCCTAAACCCAGCTTCCTTTATACCCTACACCCTAAACCCTGCTTCCTTTATACCCTACACCCTAAACCCAGCTTCCTTTATACCCTACACCCTAAACCCAGCTTCCTTTATACCCTACACCCTAAACCCTGCTTCCTTTATACCCTACACCCTAAACCCAGCTTACTTTATACCCTACACCCTAAACCCAGCTTCCTTTATACCGGAAACCCAGCTTCCGTTATACCCTACACCCTAAACCCTGCTTCCGTTATACCCTACACCCTAAACCCAGCTTCCTTTATACCCTACACCCTAAACCCAGCTTCCTTTATACCCTACACCCTTAACCCTGCTTCCTTTATACCCTACACCCTAAACTCTGCTTCCTTTATACCCTACACCCTAAACCCAGCTTCCTTTATACCCTACACCCTAAACCCAGCTTCCTTTATACCCTACACCCTAAACTCTGCTTCCTTTATACCCTACACCCTAAACTCTGCTTCCTTTATACCCTACACCCTAAACTCTGCTTCCTTTATACCCTACACCCTAAACCCTGCTTCCTTTATACCCTACACCCTAAACTCTGCTTCCTTTATACCCTACACCCTAATCTCTGCTTTCTTTATATTCTACACACTAAACCCTGCTTCCTTTATACCCTACACTCTAAACTACTTCCTTTATACTCTACACCCTAATCCCTACTTCCTTTATACCCTACACTCTAAACTCTACTTCCTTTATACCCTACTCCCTAATCCCTACTTCCTTTATACCTACACCCTAAACTCTACTTCCTTTATACCCTACACCCTAATCCCTTCATCATTTATACCCTACAAACTAAATCCTACTTTCTTTATATACTACACCCCAAACCCTGCTTCCTTTATACCCTACACCCTGAAACATGCTTCCTTTATACCCTACACTCTAAACTCAACTTCCTTTATACCTACACTCTAAACTCTACTTCCTTTATACCCTACACCCTAAACTCTACTTTCTTCATACTCTACACCCTAAACTCTACTTTCTTTATACTCTACACCCTAAACTCTACTTTCTTTATACTCTACACTCTAAACTCAACTTCCTTTATACCTACACCCTAAACTCAACTTCCTTTATACCTACACTCTAAACTCAACTTCCTTTATACCTACACTCTAAACTCAACTTCCTTATCTTTAGCAACCCTACACCCTAAAACCCTACACTTCCTTTATACCCTACACCCCAAACTCTGCTTCCTTTATACCCTACACCCTAAACCCAGCTTCCTTTATACCCTACACCCTAAACCCTGCTTCCTTTATACCCTACACCCTAAACCCAGCTTCCTTTATACCCTACACCCTAAACCCAGCTTCCTTTATACCCTACACCCTAAACCCAGCTTCCTTTATACCCTACACCCTAAACTCTGCTTCCTTTATACCCTACACCCTAAACCCAGCTTCCTTTATACCCTACACCCTAAAAGCCTTCTGATTATACCCTACACCCTAAAACCCAGCTTCTTTATTACCCTACACCCTTAACTCTGCTTTCCTTTATACCCTACACCCTCAAAACCCAGCGTACTTTATAAACCCTGTGCTTCTTCTTATATACCCTACACCCTAAACCCAGCTTCCTTTATACCCTTACACCCTACACCCTTTATACCCTACACCCTAAACTCTGCTTCCTTTATACCCTACACCCTAAACCCAGCTTCCTTTATACCCTACACCCTAAACTCTGCTTCCTTTATACCCTACACCCTAAACCCAGCTTCCTTTATACCCTACACCCTAAACCCTGCTTCCTTTATACCTCGGACTCGCTGAAAAAGA